>VZZY01001840.1:4465-20327 GCA_013400335.1 Eurystomus gularis
TCCAAGGCGTCTCTTCCTCCCACGCTGGAGACCACTTCCTGCCTCCAGTATCCGGTGTGGACAGGAAGGGGGAGGGAATAACTGCTTCCCCCCTGGGACCCTCAGGGTGTCCAACCCCTGCCTGTCCTGGTCCCAAACCTCAAACCATAACAGACATAAAGGCAGTATTTTAAATGCAGCCTTCTTTTGCATTGGTATATGAGTATTATCTCCTCTTATTAAAAAAATGCTTATTCCTTATACTCCATAAAGTATTTTAAATATGTTTAAAGCACTGCTTGGTAGGGGAAAAAAACAACCAACCAGAAAAATCCCACAAATATTGGAAGTGTACACCATTTTCCAGGAAAGGTTAAATGATAACCATATTTTATTTATTTTATCTCACGATAATATATATTCTTCTGTAACTTTAACAATCTGAATTATGTCTTATCATTAAATAGAAAACTTTTTTTTTCCTGACAATGTCAGCTAGTGTAAGTAATTTATAGTTGAGACAGTAACTAGCGTGAAATCAAAATCATGTATTAGAAACAAAGTCTTCTTAAGGGAAGGAAAATATCTTATTCTATTGAGCTGTGGTTTTAGGTTTCTTTTCATCAAGACTGACAGATCGCCATGAGTGTTTCAAAACCAATATATCATAACTCTTTTGCATGACTTTTTTCTATAGTTCCTTGCAGAATATAGCAGAAGAATCTTGGTAGGATTTAGGGACATTTTTTTACTTTTACTCTTGCAATTATCACTTTATACTGTTAGATTATTTTTCAATTAGTGCTGCAAGTTTAGGCCTTTCTTTGTCAAATTTAGCCATTTCTTATCTTTGTTTGAAATACTTAGGTTTTCACAGAATCTCACAGAATCACAGAATTGTTGAGGTTGGAAGGGACCTCTGGACATCATCCAGTCCAATCCTCTGATCATACAAGGCCACCTAGAGCCATTTGCCCAGGACCATGCTCAGGCAGCTTTTGAATAGCTCCAAGGATGGAGACTCTATAACCTCCCTGGGCAACCTGTTCTGGTGCTATCTCTCTGTGGCAGGTGCAACCACCCTGATAAAAACCTAATAAAGGCCAGGGCTTGCCAGAGACCTGATAAAGATCTGTTTGTCTCCTCACAGCCATTAAGTGGTG
This sequence comes from Eurystomus gularis, assembly GCA_013400335.1. Lineage (NCBI taxonomy): Eukaryota > Metazoa > Chordata > Aves > Coraciiformes > Coraciidae > Eurystomus > Eurystomus gularis. Next base: position 5,608 of record VZZY01001840.1, read on the forward strand.
CCTCATGGCAGTTATCAGTGCCTCAGGGTCCAGGCCCTTAGCCTGCCTTTGCCATGCACTTGCCTCCAACTAATTAAAACGACCACAGGGAACACTCGACTAGGACATAAATGGAGCCCCAGCAGAGAGGCAATTTTTTATTGATTCCCTTGGTGAAAGCAGGCCTTGCAGTCGGACCCTCCCCTTGGATATATGGGATGCTGTCCAAGGATACTTCTACAAATTGAGTGAGCCTCACCCCCCACTTTGGTGAGTGAGTATTTCTTTTAGATATATCCTTGAGCGACCCCTCACCCCCTTTGGATGAGACACCCCCTTTGGGTACCCTTGTGTGTGAGGTTTTCCCTATATAAGTGAGTGTGCACGTATTTTGGTTCATTTTTCTAGAAAGCATATTCCTTAAGGCTTAGGAAGTAGTTGTGTTGTAGTATATTCCCAACTGGCATCTGAACTTTGAACCCACCCTACAGATATTTTTATATATTGATTAGATTCCCCTTGAGTCTTCTCTTCTCCAGGATGAACAGTCCCAGATCAAGGTGATACCTCCCTCTCACGCTGGGCTACTTGGACACTTCTGATAATAAGTCTTCAAGGTGCAGATTGTAGTCTGCCTGTGATCATCTGGCTGTGGTGATTACATCTTTAATATCATCAGCATTATTAACTTTTCACAAGCAATACAAAGAAACTTAAATTCATATGAAAACAACATTATACATAGTTTTGATCCAAGACAAGGAGAATTTTTCATCACCTTTTAACAAAATGAGCCAATACCTCTGCAATTTAGTGTAGTAAGCAGTACTTGTATATAAAAGTTGCTAAAATCAATAAGTGGAATGTAATATAATCCTATGTCTATTAGAAACAAACTGAGATCTGATAAGAGCTTCACATATAAGACTAGGGATGTAAAGGTAACTGCTTTGGGCAACCGATTCTTTTTTTTTCTTTCTTTTAATTCTTGTAAGTGGAAAAAAATCATTTCAGAAAAACAAACAAACAAAAACCCAAACAAACATTAACTGCAAAATAGAACTTTTGAATTTGAAGTAGAGGATGAAATCCTTCCTTTTTACACCTCTTAGGGATTTAAGGAATGTAGCGAGTTACAAAATTAACACATCTCACCTTCCAGAAGACTATTCTCACAATGGTCTGCTTGTAAGTAAAGACAATGCATTTTCACCAGACATATTGATATGCTTGAAGAGACTTCAGATATGGAGTAGAAGCATGAGACTCCAAAACAAGTAGAACAAAACCTGTACTTTATCACTCTTTTCTCTCCTTCCCTCTAACTGACACCTATGCTTGTTCTCAGTATCAGCAGTGTTTCCTTTCAGAGATGGCCCTAACTAAACATGCTCTAAACAATTTTTTGACTTATAAATCTTTGAAATCTGCTGGTTCCATTTCAGGTGTGAAGAACTGTTTGGGTGTCTGAAAGTGTGGTTAATATTCTCATATACACAAGCTAGTGAAAACCTTTATCTCTAGATACAAATCCTGTATTGTCAAAAATTTTAGATCATCAAGACCTCATCAAAGCACTAAGCATTTTTGCACAATGAAAATCATTCCCTGCCACCTACACAATCACAAAAATGTCCCATTGGTGTTTTAACACTTTACATGAAGTACTTGAGCTTTTCAATGAGGCAACAAGAAATAGCTTCACATGTAAAATGTAACTCTGAAGTTTCTCCCCCACATGATGTTTCACCTTTGCCCCATTTTACCCTTCCCTCTTCCTAACTTCAGTGAAACAGCAATATATTTCAAGGCTGCTGCTACTAAAAGAGTGTGAGTGTAGAGGTGAAGTAGATAAATTTTTATAAGGCTATGTACTGGTTTTGGCTGGGATAGAGTGAATTTTCTTCATAGTAGCTCATATGTTGCTATGTTTTGGATTTGTGATGAAAAGAGTGTTGATATCACACTGATGTTTTTGCTATAGTTGAACAGTGCTTGTAAAACATTAAGGATTTCTCTGCTTCTCACATCACCCTACCAGCAATAGGCAGGAGGTGCACAAGATGACATTGTGCTCAGCCATAAAAGCTGGGGGAAGAGGGAGGAAAGGGGGGAATGTTCAGAGTTATGGCATTTAACTCCTTGAGTAACTATTGCATGGGATGAAGCTCTGCTTTCCTGGAAATGGCTAAACATCCATCTGCCAAAGGAAAATAGTGAATTAATTTCCTATTTTGCTTTTCTTGTGTGCTCAGCTATTGCTTTACCTATTAAACTATCTTTATCTCAACCCACAAGTTTTCTCACTTCTAACCTTCCGATTCTCTGCCCCTGTCCTGCAATAGGTAAATGAGCTTGTGTCTGTGTGGGGCTGAACCAACCACATGGTTGAACCATAGTAGGCTATTAAAGCTACAGGGATAGCAAAATAGAATTTTAGCAGGTGGGCTAAAAACTCAGTTGAGCAGTGAAGTTAAAACACCTGTTTCATCCTGTCATGGATGAATATGTTTGACACAGCAATTCAAGATTTATTAAGTGATTTAGTAAAACAGTGACTTAATTACAGGTTCAAGGATGACAAGATTCACACAAACTTACTACAAGGTATCTCAAAGAAAAGCCTGTGTATTTGCATAAACACAAAGCATACAGACACAGAAATACTTAGCCAGTGAAATATGTAGATGCCCACACTCATAAAAGCAAATGCATAAAATCAAACACCTAGACAGGCAAACAGGTGGGTTAAAGAGGCTAGCCCATAGTCAAAACTTCCCCCTTCAGGTTTAAATACTCACAATGCATCAGCATTTCTCAATGGGTGGGAGTTGAGTCTCAAAGAGGTTGTGTTGCCCTTTGTGTTGACTTTGTCAGCAGGCAGTCCTGAGAGGTGTCCCAGCTCAGGGGAGATGCTGGACGCAGCCCACTGCAATCCAGGAGAGTTCAAATGGTCCCATTTTGGATTGCTGTTTATAGGGTCTGAGATAACTGACTTTTCATAGAATCACAGAACGTTAGGGGTTGGAAGGGACCTCTGGAGATCATCAAGTCCAACCCCCCTGCCAAGCAGGGCCACAGAATCTAGGGCAGGTTACACAGGAACACAACCAGACAGGTCTTGAAAGTCTCCAGAGAAGGAGACTCCACAACCTCTCTGGGCACCCTGTTCCAGTGCTCTGTAACCCTCACAGTAAAGAAGTTCCTCCTCATGTTGAGGTGGAACTTCTATGCTCTAGCTTGCATCCATTGCCCCTTGTCCTATCACAGGGCACAAGTGAAAAGAGGTTGCCCCTTTCTTCTTGACACCCAGCCCTCATATATTTAGACACATTAATTGGATCCCCTCTCAGTCTTCTCTTCTCCAGACTAAAAAGCCCCAGGTCTCTCAACCTTTCCTCATAAGGCAGGTGTTCCAGCCCTTTAATCATCCTCATAGCCCTTTGTTGGACTCTCTCAAGTAGTTCTCTGTCCCTCTTGAACAGGGGAGCCCAGAACTGAATGCAGTACTCCAGGTGAGGTCTCACTAGGGCAGAGTAGAGGGGGAGGAGGACCTCCCTCCATCTGCTGGACACACTCTCCTTAATGCACCCCAGGATACCATTGGCTTTCTTGGCCACAAGGGCACATTGCTGTCCCGTGTATAACACTGAAATTACAGCAAATGTTTTATCTTCAAGTATACTGAAAAGATTTTGACCTTTGGTATTATGCAAGATAGCACATTACCCACCACAATTTCGAGTTTAAAATTGCCTTAAATATTTACTATCTTCACAGGATAAGAAGTAAAGGTTTTTATATGATGTTATATAAATGATTACATTTCTATTGTACACATCTTTGGGAAATGGTGTTTATACAAAGATATTGGATGGATTAATAAATCCTCATGTGTTTGAAATAATCATGGTTGGGTTGCAAGCCCATATAACAGAGTTTGTAAACTAGCTGAACTTAGTGGCAAAAAAGACCTGCACAGTTGCCTAGCATAGCCTATTCTCTGAGATGAGCTCTATATAGACTCATCTCAGTGAGAGTCAAATAATTGTCATAGTATTCCCCTTGGGTGGCTTTTTCACAGTCTAATAAATATAATCACTCAGAATATGTGTATGAATATTTCACCCATAAGGTTGGTTTTGTTTTTTTTTTTTAATACTAATTCAATATTTAGTGTAGATAATTCTTCGTGGTTCACTGTTGCTTCTAGGAATGTATTTTTTTGAACATGTCAGCTGAAAAAAAAAGTGCTTTCTTTTTCTATTTCAGGATAGGAAAAAATCTTATTTTCAAACATAAGACTTCTTCCAACATGAAATAACTTTGATCAGCTAAGAAAAATTAATCTTACTGTTCACCCATTAGTTTGACTTCAACAAAAGCTGAAGCACTTACAGGCTGTTTTGTAACTTGTTTTCCATGCCTTAAGGCACAACTAAACACCTCCTGGTTTTCATATTGTTTTTTTCTTTTTAAATTTCCACAGACATTCTTTTGTGAACCTATTAACACCTAGAGTTGTCTCATTACCTTTGAAATCTGCTTGAAAAGGTTAATTTATAAAGCAGTTGTGTTGATCTTATCACAAATAATAACTTCTCACTATTGTCCTCAGGTCATTATCTTTATTGACATTTTTAAGAAACATTATTCAAATTAATTTGAGAGGGAAGGTTATAAACATTTTCAAAACGTATCTTTAAAATAATATATTTTAAGTTGAGCCTTTCACAAGGTTAATAGTGTTATGTCCCTTATGAGAAATGGGTTACTGAAGTTAAAATATGTGTTTTCTTTATCAAAATTGCAAGGAAAAAAGCAACCAAATCAACAGAACTGATAAATGGAAATAAAAGACAGACTAACATAAAAAAACAAAATTCAATTTTCTGTTTTTAAAATGTGATTTAGCCAAATGTAATATCGTGTCCTGTGAATTTTGGTCCATTTTTTCAGGTTTATATTAGAAAGCTTTATTGACCTTTATTTTTTCATTTTATCTTACTGCCTAGTTTCAGCTGGAATAAAGCTAATTTTTTTCCTGGTATAGTGCTGTGTTTTGGATTTAACATGAGAATAATGTTGATAATGCACTGATGTTTAGTTACTGCTACACAATATTTATACTAACTCAAGGACTTTTCAGCTCCTCCTGCTGCCCTGCCAGCAGAAGCTGGGAGTGCACAAGAAGCTGGGAGGTAACACAGCCAGGACGGCTGACCCAAGCTGGCCAAAGGGACATTCCATACCGTATGATATCATGTCCAGTATATAAACTAGGGGTGTTGTAGGAGGAACACCGCTGCTCAGGGATTGGCTGGGCGTCAGTCAGCATGTTGTAAGCAATTGTATTGTACATAACTTGTTTGGTATATTTTTAAATTATTATTATTATCATCATCATCATTATTTACCCTTCCATTTCTGTCCTATTAAACTGTCTTTATCTCAACCCATGTGTATCTTTCTTTTTTTTTTTTTTTTTATTCCCCTCCTACATCCCACTGCAGGGGGAAGGACAGGGACTGAGCAGCTCTGTGGTGCTTAATTGCCAACTGAGGTTAAACCATGACACTGCTGTATGATTATGTCTTTTTTTTTTTTTTTCTTTAATCAACATATCACTGGGGAGGAAAAAACAGAAAGATGATATAGTAGTGTTAAAATCTGATATGATTTGATATGATCTGATACGATCTAGGAATTTATTCATAAACCCCTACTCCATCTGTTCAACACCCCCCTCTCTAAAAAAGCTATGCAGACTTGGATATTCAAAAACAGTTTAACTATTCAGTTTTCTGATATTATAACTCTTGAAGTTGTGGTCTTGGGGTTTGATGATTTTTTTTTTTCTCAAATGCAGACTGTAATTTGCAATTAACAGATTCCATTTCCTAGGAACTAGATCAGAAAAATAAAAATAAAAGATCATATTTCCCTGAAATGTGATACTTATTTTAGTTTCTTGTACCTAGAACTTTTAATTTTTCTTCAATATACTGGTCTTCTATTACACTATGAATATAAATGAAGACAGAGACAGAGATCTCATCTTTTAAATCCAGAATTCTATCCGATCTGGCATTTAGAAAGAAAAATGTAGTAAGACCTGTTACATTCAATACTAGACCAGACATCCTGAAACTTCCTCCTGTGTTTTGTTATAATCTTTCCTACCTTATAAAAATACACTTTGATTTAAATTCATTAGCATAAAATTAAAATCAAAGCTGGTAACCATTCCATGAAATCTCAAAGTACCTGTTCTAAAGACTATGAAAGCATTTCATACAACTTCATAGAAAAACACGGAAGATTAGTGGTCAGTTGGTCTAATTTTGAGAAAATGTATCCAAGATGTATTTTACATTTCTGATTTTGAACTTTTTATGACTTAAGTCAAATGAAGAGATAGTTTAAATTAAAATTTGGAATTATTTTAAAATTAACATGAAGAATAAAAATATTTTAATCAAAACTAATTATTTATAGTCTCAGTGATTCTCCAGTAAAGATGAGATCGGAGACTAATAGTGTTCTTACTGTAGCTCTTTCAAGAATTTGACTACAATGATGTATTGGTTTCCTTCATCAAAATAATTTCTGATTACTGTGCAAGAGAGAACACCCATTATAGGGTTATTGACCTTATGGCCACTGTCCAAACCCAGAATTTAAGATGCATGTTTCCTCCCTTCTTTACTTGTAGTTCTGTATGGTCTTATGATTCTTTGTTCTACAGGTTGTAATTTTGCCTCTGTGCAACCTGCAGAGCTACACACCAGGTTAAATGTAATCTTCTGAGGCCCAGGAACTCCAATTCCAAAGGGTCTTCTCCAAAAATCTTGCTTTGAGAAGAAAAGAGAATTTGGTCAGGAATCTGTGTTATCAAAAAGATTGTATGGATGCCAAAGATGTAAATGTTACTTAAGTAATCCTGTTACAGATGGCAGGAATACTAAATTTTACTCAGATAGACGCTGCCCAAAAGGGACTCTGGTTCTATCTTGGTAATTAAAAAATTCACATAATAACAGGAAATTTGGTAGTCTAGACTTCACTCAGGGCAGTTTATGTATTTTACATGAAGCATCATTGAATAAAAGCTGAACTAATTCTGTGAGTAGGAAACTGTTTACAATGCACTACTAAAGATATTAGACTAGAATAGAGACATGTACAACTGAGATAACATGACCACACTGCTAGGAGCATGACATCTTGATTACACTTCTGCAGTTCTACATATATTAATTGAAATAACTTCATCACAGCTGTTTCAAAGAAGATTCTCTAATATATTTCTTTTGTCTGTTACACTTTTTCACTTTTTTCCCATGTGGAGAAGCTATATATGTAGTTCAGTGTTCTGCTGTTGGTGGGTTTGTTTTTCTTTCCTTTTTAACATAGTATTAAGAGTTTCATGGAATTAAAAGCAAAGAAGTACAGCATGTGTTCAAAAGGAAGGAATTTTGCAAGTGCTACTAGTTCATCTAAGAAATGGATTAATTATTAAAAAGATTTAATTTTCCACTTTCAAAAGTGATGTTTTCTTTCTAGTGACTGATCTGGGCTAATGTATTTCTTACATGAAGACCTTGTTCTGCCTTGAACCGAGCATATTACTCGCCTTTTTCCAAAGTGATTTAAAGTGTGGAGAAGAACAAGGTCTATCATAAGATTTTTGAAGTTAAGATCACTAATTACTTCAAGAAACTCCTTTAGAGTGGGAAACAATATTTAAGCAAAATGTGTTTTAGAAAGATTCGTGAACTACTTGGATAGTTACCACCACAAGCAGATGGCAGTAGACAGGAATCACTCTGGTGTCACTCAGAAAAGAACAGAAGAAGAAATAAAATTTGCTTCCCTGTGTGTCTTTATACAGGTGTTGGCGACAGAGGAGGGATTAATTTCTATCGTTTCATGGAAAGGACAAAAGAACACAACGATCCTTCCCAGACAGATTCAGAGAGGAGCCCACAGCTGAAGAAACAAAGGTTTGCAAATAGCTTTTTTTCTTTTTGGTCAGCTTTGGATCATCAGTGGCGAAGACATTGGATGAGGCTAAATCCTGTCTGAAGTAAAAAACCTTGAACTGTCTGTATTGTACATACAGGATTACAGCACCCTAAAGCTTTCAGTCTACTGATCTGCGTTGACCGTGCCACATTACTTGCTAAAGTAGGCATAGCCTACAATTCTAGATAACCTATTACCTATTACCAGACTACAAAAACTATTGTATCTGTTCCTGCTTCATATAACTTACAAGGAACTGGAGTACCAAATTAATCACTTTAGCTGTAATTTTAAAATGAGTGTATTACTCTATATCTTTACTTAAATTATTCTACCTTTCATTCTTACACTAATTTGATATTTAAAGTAACGAACTACTTTAAAGTGAAAATATAAAAGGTTAGTGATTTTTTTGTCTTATAGAAAATCGGTCTTTGAGATAATTCATCTTCTCATTCCCAGATGCAACATGACCTTAAACACTCAATTGAGCTGCCTGCTTAAAAGAGTCTAATGACATGCAAAACAACATAGGGTCCTGCCTATCCATAACTACTTCTCCTCAGGGACACAGGTTCCTCATGAGTACTGGTTTATATGCAGATATCTAGCCCACAAATAAGGAGTTGCTGTTTGCTTGAGATAGGCCGCAGGCCTTTGTTTAAGCTATTACTAAAGGCCTCATGACTTGTTAGACTTGGCCTGCCTGGAGAATTTTTTTGTCTTTTAATGGCAATAATCAAATAGCCAGAGGACGGTTACCTACTTTGATTTATCTTTTGCCTAGCTTTGTACAATTGTGTGTATAACACTTGTCAGTTGGGCTTTTTTTGGTAGCAATTCAATGTAGAGTGAATTATCTATGACTCGATAATAAAAATGCAATGCAAGGGAATAAAGGCTCAGGATGACATGCCTTGAAGAGGCCTTGAAACTACAAGCAGATGACACTGGAAGCCCAAGGGCTACAAACAATTCAACAATAGTCAGTTACTGGTCATACAAACAATGCAGCCTTGAGAGCCAAGTAAAAAGTTTTACACTTAACAGAAAGAAAGTTCATGTAGAAAAGAAATGCAAATCACGTCATCTATAGTAAATTTGCATGAAAATGTGAAATTGCAGACCAATAAAGATCTGGGCTTAGATTGTAACAAACACATAAAAATTACTCCATCTTATATCAAAGCAAGGAGGAAGAAACCATCTAAGTCAACATCATGCTATTCCCAGTGAAGGAATTCTGCTCATGATGACTTGCCATATATCCCCTACCCGTGTAGAAACCCTGGATATTAATGTGCAGAGGGGCAGTATAAGGGTGAGTATAACATCACAGGAAGGGTTAGATAGTTGGAAGTTTTTATACATATAATTTCAATCATGTATATTTGAACTATCAATGTTTGAACTTTGTAACTGGGCCTATAATTCTTAGTTTAAATTCTTAATAATTTAATTAGACTAACACGAATTTCTTGTTTATAAGCTCACTTCCTTTTACCCATAACAAGAATTGGATTGCAACAAGCTGAAAGGATTTAAGGCAACCTTTTCTGTCCAGTGGATACAAGAAATAAATAGCACGTATATCGTCTCCACATGTTGTTTGAAATATTACTAGAGGCACATATGTGGATAACAAAATCTAGTCTTTAATATCATCCAAGAGATTAGGAAGAAGGAGGAAAGAACTTCTTTATATTTTGCTACTGAAAGAAAAATATAATGGAATCTCCCTGACAAAGGTGTGTGGCCATAAACTTGTGAAAATAATCTGCTTGTTTGCTTCAAATTTACCGGAGTCAGTAAGCTGACACTTGAAAAACAAAATTTTCATTATTAATTATAAAACTTTTATTTCTTTATTTAGAAGAAGACTAATGTAAAGAAACAGTAAAAGAATTTTTCTAAAAATGCAAATTAATGCAAATGACTTATCATGGAATGTGCTGTGTTCTTATATGAAATACACTTTCTGTGTTCAAGAAATCTAAGAATACCTACAAAGGCAGATGAATAAAAGTTATAGAAATGTGTTGTAAAGATAATACGTTTCACACAGTTCCAAAGCATTTGGAAAGATTTTGTAACGCTGAGGAAAGCTAAGGAAAGCTATAGAAATCAAAATATAAGAATAACTCTCAATAAGAAATGTAATACTTTTGACAGACGGATCTTTTTCAAAAATGCTGTCTTTTAGGTTTTAGTGTTACTTATCTTGAAGTTACTTTCCAGCTTTTTGTATCCCGCATCAGAGAGACTTCTCTGCCATAATATAGACAGTTAATTGGCTTGACTTTGCATTCATTGGCGGTTGCAGAGACCAAAATAATAGAATCACAAAGATCAAAGATCATCTAGTTGAACCCAACTGCCACAGGCAGGGGCATTTTTCACTAGACCAAGTTCCTCAAAGCCCCAACCAGCCTGACCTTGAATGCTTCCAATGATGGGGCATCCACAACTTACATGGGCAGCCTGGTCCAGTAGCTCAACACCCTCATTGCAAAAAAATTCTTCCATATGTCCAATCTAAATCTACTCTCTTTCAGTTTAAAACCATTATCCCTTTTCCTGTCACTACAAACCTTGGTAAAAATACCTCTCTCCATCATTCTTATGAGCTCCATTTATATATTGAAATGCCACAATAAGGTCTCCCCAGAGCATTCTCTACACAGAGGTACCTACTACATGTCAGTATTGCACTCTTGGTTTTCTCTGCCAATTATTTTGCAACATATTTTTGTGGCTGTTTTGATACTGCCTTAGAGGAATTGCCTTTACCATAACACCAGTTATAAAAAACAGTTGTTCAGTAGAAGACTGGATTTTTCAGTTAAATTAAATATTCATAAGTATACTAGGAAAATAACAAAAATTTTATTTCCATGGAATAGTCGTCTGTCTGTATTGCTGGAAGCTGTGGTTTGATTCTTCATGCATCTGTTCTGTCTCCCAAAGAAATTTAATGTCCTGAGGCTGATGTCATTCAGGGTCTCTCCACACCCACTGGGGATGTCATGGTACACAAGGAAAATGTCACATGATGTGTTATCATGGTTCACATAAGAAAATGCAAAAATAAATAGAGTAACAGTCCTTTGATTTTTCTCAAGTAAAGAATATTTTAATTTTTAATTTTTGCTTGAAATTTTCAGGTGCTTGAGTAACACCTTGGTTCTCAGGCAGATATCCTTCCTGAATCCTGACTCCTTTTTCCTCTTCTGTTATACTCCTGTTTGCTGTTCTTTTAAAATTGTGTTTGTTTGATCGTGGGTTTTTTGGAAGTAGGGTTTTTTTTGTTTGTTTTATTTGGAAAGAATACCAGGGCTTATGCAAAGGTGCTCAAGTGTTGAATGTAACAGTCTGAATAATTATGGGATCAACACTCAGAGGTATACTACAGCTTGAATCTGCCCCAGAAGTAAAATGTGTCCCAAGAGTGTATTCTTGAATCAAGATACTGTAGTATAACCATTAAGAAAATATCATAACTTGGTTGTTTGCAGAAGTGATTCCAACATGGACCTTTACCTACCCAGTTCCTTTTCTAGCACTGAGCACACACAACCTCTTTTGCCAGGATTATATGAGGTCATAGTCTGAAGGGAAAAATGTGGTCATGCTCCAACTTTCTTCTGCTAAGATAACTGCAGAGCAGAGGTGGGAGTGCAGGCAATAGAGTTATGACTGCCTTTTACTGGAGTCAAGTGTTTTTTCAAAATCAGCTTCAGAACCTGCTGGGAGGATTGAGTCTGGAAGTCATTTCTCCAAAAATGCTGTGCCAGGATAGCCCCAATATAGACTTGGAAAACCTGGATAATGCATCTATCTCACTGTCATTCTTTCTTCTTTTCTCTCTCCTCTCTCTGAGGGATTTGATTTTGTTACTCCCACTATTATGTCAACCGTGGGAACTGATTTTTTTTCTATTATTGTCTGTTCTGCACAGACAGAAAGACAATTGTTCATTTTTCTATAATTGATTTAACTCAGTGCATGGAAATTTTGAATTATTTGGGCCTCTTTTTTATAAGAATTCTTTTTTTTTTTAACAGACATATTAAGAAGGAGGCATTTGATCAAAAATAAATCCACATTGCTTTCATATATATCTGAATTAGTCATCATAGCTTCTTTTCGTAGTTAATTGAAGGAAATAGGCATTCCTAACACATGAATCACCTCATGTGAATGTCTAAAATATGTCAGATGAATCATGTCCTAAAAATGTCTATCTATTCATTGTGTGTAAAGACTGGCTAGTGTTTCTAGTTCAGATGTAGATTATAAAGTTTAATTAGGTGAATGTTCTCCAATAAATATTTGCAACAAAAAATTTTAAATATGTGTGACTACCTGCTTCTATATCTACCTTTCATTGATGATCCCAGATTAAAATGTTAGTTTCCCAAAATTTAAGCTTGCATATCAGAAGTCTTTTTCTCATACCGTTGACTCATGTGCAAAGTGACACTTCATCATTTATCATTATCTGTTCTGAACTGATGATTCAGAAAAGAAATAACTGGCAACAGAGGCAAGTAAACAGGTGTTTAATACCTAATTAAATGTATGCACAGTCCACATGTGAAAATATTATAACATAAATGCTCTTTACTATGTACTATTGCATCAAAGTCAGGGTATTCCTCACCACTGCTTTAGAATTCATGTATCGTATTATGTTTTATGCAGATAAAAAGATAGATATTTACAAAAATGAAGTAAAATATGCATCCAAAGAAAGTGCATTTTTTTGAAGCATGGTTGTGTTTTCCCATTGGCATCCTATATGTCACATAAGAGCTTTCCACTTTCAGCCTGCAAATGTTTAGTATATGCACAACTGAAAATGAGTAACTGAAATGCTCTGTATGTTTCCTCCACCCCCCAACCCCCTCCCCCNGACTGAAAGCCTGCAAAGGAATGAACTTCACTCCTGTAGACTTGGAAAAAATTACTTCAAAAAGGGCTTCTAGCAGAGGGTACCATGCTACCAGTCATTAAAAATGAACTTCAGGGAACTCATAGGTGTTGTTTATAAATGAATATTACTCTATAGAATTATTTGATCCATATTCCACAGAGTACAAATATAGGACATGAATAAGTCATTGCCAATCCTAGCCTTTCACTTCACTGCATTCATAGCTGTAATTTACCTGCTTCTTATCTACTTATGCATCATTTATATGTTATTTATTTCAGTCACTTTGGGGAGTTATAGCTTTATTACTGCATTCTTATTCTACCTCTGAGAAATATGTATGCTTTAAATTGAGAAAAAGCATATTAGTATATAGTTTTTAGTTTGTGCTCCATACCTTTGTTAGTCACAGTAAGGAATTACCCACTGAAGCAGCAAACCAAAGCAACCTGAATTCATTTTCTAATAAATTGTATCTGATTATGCCCAGAGGCCAGTGCAGAGTTTGTACAATAAGATCAGTTCATTAAACATTAGAGTATTTTGTTCTCTCCCAGAGTCGCATGTTGATTTCATATAGAGTAATAGAGTTCTCTTCTGTAAGTACATGTACCTATAAGACATGGAATTAGACTTTTATATACCTCCATCAATACTCAAATGAGAAAAAAATACTGTTTCCCTAAAAAAAAATTATTTGTGCAACTGTAAGTGCCTGTGAATTACTAAATGACATATTCTGAGTTCCAGAGGAGGAAAGGAGAGACGAAAAGATTGGTGGTGTTTGTATCTGTCTTGTGACAGATCATTAGCTAATACATACAATTTGCAGAAATTACACCATAATTTTTACTCCTTATTAGGCTGCATAAATTAAAAATGTGATGGCGAACTGTTTACTGATTTTGAAACCAGGCTTCAGTTGGACACTTTTATACCCATGTATTTATTATTTACAGTTCATATTTTTTTCATGCACTTTGAAGCAAATTATGGTCACTGCATATGCATGGGTAACTAGCAACATATTCAGCTCCCTAGAAATAATCTGAGCCAGCCAAGAGTTATTTTCACCTCTATCTGAGAATTTCCAGGCTTCATATATGGGCTGGATGTAGAAGGTGTTGAAAGCCAGTGTTCTGTTCTTAGCTCACTGCTGATTAGCTCTAAAAATCAAATGTTCTCAACCTTTATTGAACAGCATTTCACACAATGAGTTTCAGCTGCTTCTGCTGGTCTGCCACATACTAGTCTGACACTTTTTTCTGTGAACTGTTTTCATGATAGTACTTTGGAAGAACCATACAGTATAAACGAAATGTTAAATTTGCTGGATAGTCATTGCCAGATATGTCACAATAACCTTTTACTATGTCTGTACTAAATGAATGAGGCTCATAACAACTAATTCTACCAGCAACAGTATTTAGCAAAGGAAAAAAATACCAACACATATTTACTTGATGGTGATGAAAGACAGTCAAAGTTCTAAAACAATAGAACTGTTAACTTCAAACTTTGTTAGTATTCAGAATTTTAAAAGAAGTCTGTAAAAATATGTTTCAGAAATATCCATCCATATGCTGTTTTAAACTCAAAATATATAACACATGTAGGCAACCTGGACCATTTTCTGCCTCCTTCATCTCCAGTAACAAGCTGGAAGTACTCATCTCATGGGTTGAGCTTGGATTCTAAGTATTCTAGGCTCAGAGTAGCAGAAGGAATAGCAAAGTTTCACAGAGTCACAGAACGCAGGGGCTGGAAGGGACCTCTG
>VZZY01001843.1:0-17549 GCA_013400335.1 Eurystomus gularis
TCCCAGACTAGGCTCAGTAGCAGGTAGGAACTGGATTCAGGATCTTGGTTCTAGAACTGGATTCGGGAATGCATGGATTGGGATTGAAGGCAGAACAGGCAAAGTGCACTGCTAGAAGATGAAACTGTCTGCAAAAATACGCCATTAACTTCAGAAAGAGCAGTTAGCTAGAAGACACTTAGCTGGAAAGTCAAATCACTGAACAGAACTAGTTCTGTTCTAACTCAAACCAGGACATTATCATTCTTTAAGTCAGGACAAGATGAATATAATCTCTGTCACCTGGTGGTTTTCTATATCATAGCGATCCAAATAACCCAAACATCAGGAGGCACAGGAAATATGAGTACAGAAAGGCTAGTTATAATTCAAGAGAGGAATGGGGCATAAAGTACTAGATAGAATCCATTTTAGGACACTAACATAAGAAATACAAAAAAGAACATTTACATAATTACATGTGTTCAAGCCTGTATAAACATGAACTGATATGTCCTGTTTCTGTTTCTGATGTGTATCTGTTTCATATATGGTGAAAACAGACTGGGTAACAATAAGGTATAACAAAGCATCACAGCCAGTCCAGGAATGGAAACAAAAGAGCAGAGAGAGAAATTTGTTTCATTCTATATTGGCTAAGGACACCTCAGGTGATTGATGCTATTACTTAAATGCCAGCACATACCCCTCCTCTCCAGTAGAGGAGGAAACCTACTTTTTAGTAACTTCTCACCATGTTTCTCTGCTGCAGAAACAGCAGTCATGCATAAAACATCATGAATGACAACATAATTAGGTTAAGTAAATTAGAATTCTAAAACTCAGTGTGTGTTGTGTTTCTGCTTCAGCCTTCCCACATGACAAGATAATTGATACCACAATACAGAGCCAGAGTAAACTTGGCTGAAACACTAACAGCAGTGTGGCAAGCATTATGTTTCTCAGTGTAAGGCATTTTGTCCATCTTCATATTATACTTTGTCCTTTTACCTCTTCCAGTTGTTCAGTTTCCTTCTTCAGTCTAGATACCTTCATTTAGAAGTCAGTTTCCTTGCTAATGTTGTACTCAGCAGTGACATCCCTTTCCTGCTCACTCTGCGTCTATATGCATATGCCAGGATTAAAATAGCCTTCCTGACTACAGCATTGCACTGGCAGCACTGTTTCATTGCACTCCTTAAAAGTCTTCCATAAAGTCAATATGGCCTGTGTCCTCAAATAGAAATGTATTAACTTGAATATGACTACATTAATGTTTTTTTTTGCTTAAATAACATATGACTGTCCTGTGGAGTCCTCTTTCAAGAGTATTTGTTCTTCTTCATTTTTTCTCTTATTGTCAACATTTTTTTCAGTAGAAACTTTATTTGCAGACAGTTAAAAAATGGAGCTTTGTCTCAGTCTCTGTGATAATCCACTGGAAACTCATTTCTAATGAAAAATACTTGGTAACAACTTAACTTTTCTATCCTCTCATTAAGAAAAGGGTCAAATTATTTCATCTATCTGTGCCTTTTTTTCTTTCCCAAATTTGGCTTGTCAATACAGACTACATGACAAAAGATCGCTCAGTGGTGTTTGTCCAAAAATCAGAACAATATGTGGTCAATAAGACCTACATTAGGCACTGTCTAGCAGCAGAACGGAAGCACCCTGCATAATCCTTCTCAGAGTATGTGTAAAAAAAATGGTACTTAAAGTCTATCAATTTGAACTTCTACCCAGTGGCAAAAATGCAGTGCTGACAGAAGACATTCATTTCTACGGCTTTATTAACTGTCAACAGAGAAGTTGCATCATTGATAAGGAAATGATGGCACATCAAGACAATAATGCTTGTAAACAGGAATTATAAATGGAAAAGCAATATAGATGGATTTGGGGCCCAGTGTTTTCTACTTCTGGCAAAATTATGTGTTAGTATTCCTCAGATGTAGTGTCTAACTCAGCTATGTAGCAATAAAAATGCAATATAAAAATTACTATTGTATAGTAATAGTTTGTGTAAATTGTTCTTATTCTCTTTGCATGTATGTTACACTTTTCTAATATTTCTTGAAGGGACTTACTTTTCCCAGGACAACACATTTTAAATGTATTCAATTTTACATATTTATTTACATATTCTGGATCAAATAATGCACAGGTATAATCCAAAGAAATAAATGAAATCAAATCTACATATATAACTATGCTACAATATAAGGTGATACTAATTTATTATTAAATACTTAATTTCCCTTGATAAATATACTTTGGGGATTGTGTTAATCACACCTAAATATTATAAAATATAAATTCTTTTTCTATCTACTGTCCTGACAGTTTTAGAAATTTAGGTTATTAGAATTAATGCAGATTCTTTCCTTATATTGTAAATTAACTAAAAAACATTTATTCTTTAGAAACTGCAGTCAAAATGTTTCAGAAATGAGGACATAAGAATAATTTGAACATAACATAAAAGGAAACATAGAGAAATTATCGTCATTAACATTATGAACTAATGAAGTTTTACAGTTAGATTAGAAAATACACATATCCATAGCGTTTAATAAATAGCTGATACTGTCCTGAATGATCTGCCTTGGCTTTTTTCCTCTTCTCTTTCATTCTGAAAGACTTTTAAATAAACTATTATTACACATACTGATTTTGCCTATGGCATTACTGAGGTCTGTTTCTTTCAATGTAGTAGCAGACAAGAAAGGTATCTTGACAAACTGCAAAGGCTAACAAATAGTTGATACGTACAGTAGAGGGCAGCTGACATGTTCATTATTTAAAAGTTCAGAAATGATTATGCAAAATTCCTGTCTACTACCACTGCACAGTGTCTTATTTATTCCAGTAAAATAGAAAAGTAAAACTGCTGAGATTTCTAGAACAGGCAACTGACTTACTGCCATGTCAGCAGCACACTACATAGAAATGTTGGAGAAAATACCTGAAAGTAGTCTGTGACCTACAAAGAGCCACTGAAAGTGTTTTTGAATAGTTTGAATTTAGTGCAACTTTGCCTGTAGAAGTATATTGTTTAAAATTATGTTGGTTTCTGTCTCAGATGCAGGCTTTCATCTTATGAAACATCATTTTACCTCATTTTTTTTTCTCCTTAATTGTTCTTTACTTACATGATGTGTTAAAAAATTGAATAGCTTTGAATATCTCCAAGGAAAACAATAGTCTGACTAGTAATTTATCAGAAGATTATGTCATTGTTTTTTTAAAGTGTTCGTAAATAAAAAAGGTTTAAGTATTTTTTTCTTCAAACTTCTTTTGATGAAAAAGAAGCAAAAAAACCTACAAGTCCTTCATCACATGGCTTTTGTCAGAGAGCATTGATAAAGATCCCCAGGAAAATGATTAATCTGTCCAACAAGAAAATAGATTAAAGCATAATAAGTCTTTTAAGGATTTAAAATTTTAGCCAGACCAATGAGTTATATTATTGATATGTATCAGAGTGATGAGAGGAATGGAGAGCCCTTTTTTTACAACAGGAGACTACAGAAGTTTTTCTTCGTCTAGCAATACAAACTCTGAATAAAACACAAAATCTGAATTGAATATGACAGCTTTATATAAATACCTTAGGGACTCAAATGTCAGGAAAGGTGAAAAGATTTGCAAAACAATGGAAATCTTGGCATGATAAAGAACAGATACAAACTGGTTCTGAACAAATTTAGAAAAATATATCGGGTGCTAGGTGATTTGGCTCCAGAACTCTTCAGATTTTCCTGTTGACAAAACCAAGATCCCAGATAGCAGTGAACTCATGAAGGTGAAGATTGGAGAGGGTTTAAGAATTTAAGATCCATAGAACAATATAGAAAACAAACAAACCATCTAGAAACTAACCTGCTAGGGAAATGAGTCATAAAAGCCATAGCTTCTGGGAAATTTCCTTATCCACCTGATACATTGGAACCAGCATTTCAACTAAGTAGATTTCAAGGCACCTTTGGCTTGTCCAAGGCAGTTCGAAAGTAAAAAAACCTTGTAGGTAAGAACCTTGTGTGGTCTTTGTTAGTTATATTCAAAACACAGAGTAAAACTGATGGGTTCAGTAGAGTGGGGCAGGTAGTGACTGTCAGAGTATATGTCTAGGAAGATGGATATCTGCACTCAAGGCCTTTTGCAGTCACTTAAGTTCATATTTCTCACATACCAGGAGAAGCATTCTATCTGCTGCTGTAAGGCACACTAGAAAAAAACGCTTGCTATCTTTCCTGAAGCCAGGTCATGATATGTGAGCTCTGAGCTGAAAAGAGCAAGACGAAAGTAACAATGCTCTTGCTTGTGCTTTCAAAAGTGAGAAGGGAAGTACTGAAGTTTAAATACCCTGCTTATATGTCAGTTCTGTTCTGTATCTATCAGCTCCCTAATGTAAAATACATGAGCAGCAGTCCCTGGCTGACAAATGGCTGCAACTTATAAATAAGTATAAATATAAGAGCCTTGAGACCTTAAGTTTGCTTTTCATCCCTAATAATTTTTTTTTTCAAGTGCAATTCAGAGCAATTTGAAAAAAAACAAGCTTCCATTTCTCTTTAGAATTTTGACTGCAAAAATGAAGATACAATGTAAAAGGTTCTTTAGTTTCTTTAGAGAAGCTTTTATTTCTTTTAACATTGATAAATTGCTAGTAGTTCAATTTTTCATTGACTTAATATGAGCTCTAGTATGAAGATAAGCATATGAAGTTCTCAGATTAAAAAAAGATCCATACTTTTTTGTTGGCACCAAGTCTCTATCACCTATGTCTTTCTACTTAAAAAAGTAACAAACCAATTAACTTGTTAACCATGTCAGAATTATTCTGTGAGGACCCTCTGTGTTGTCATTATTTGTAAACCAGTATTAAAGCTTTTCGTTAGTGACATATCTGTTTAAGACTGTTAGCTGGTTTATTTTCTATAAAAATGTCAAATAATTCTTGTTGTTTGGCATCTTCTCCCCATGGTCAATTCTGTGTTGTCCCCTGAATTGTGTTTAGCCTAGTAGAGCTTGCCATGTTTTGTCTCTTACAAGATATTTCTTCTATTAATTCTACTACATCTAAAAGCTTAAATGCCTCAATTACATTGTTTACAGTAACAAAAAGGTTTCATACATCATTTTGAGTGAAAGAACAGATGTCAGAATCTCGATGGCATATTCCTGCTGCCAAGTCCTACTCAGGATCAAAACTTATAACAAACTAAAGACAATATTTTCATTTTTGTATTATGACTAGAAGGAGAAAAGAAAAACAGAGGGGTACCTCTGACTGAGTGGGGTTTTTTGGGATGTTTTTGTGTGTTGGAGCAAATTAAACAGTTCACTATTGATTTCCATAATATTCTTCCCATAGCATAACTATCTAATCTATCTGAGTTAAAAATTTTATGGTTTTGCTGTGAGTTTCTTTTTATGAATTTGGTTAATTAAACAGCCATATATTATAAAAACTCCTTTTTTTTGTTTGTTTTATGCTTGATGAAAAAACACCGTAACACTTTTTTACTCCACTTCTGACGTAGTACATAATTTAGTCTATTATTCAAGAAACATTTCCACTAATAATTATTAGACTGCTGTTGCTTAGTCTGCTTGTGGTCTTTCAACACCACAAGAGAAACAAAGTATATGATTACTCATCTATTCCTAGAATATATTTTTGTTTAAAAAAGGGACATCTGAAAAATGTCTGACATTTGATCAGCTGGTAGGAGAGTCTTGCTAAGAAACCAAGGAAACAAAGCTACACAAAAAGAGAAATCTTGATGAACAGAAGAAAATTGAGTGACAAGCCAAGTAAAGATAAAAACAAACACGTGCGATAAAACTGAAACATCACAGTACTTCACTGTTAATTACATCTTAGTAGTTCTGATAGATCACCTGCTTATATTAATGGCTTTGCTTCTAGTAGGAAAATACAAGCTTCTCAAAACATTAACATAATCAGTTGTGGCTGAAAGTTATGATAATTCAATACTTTTTTGGCCTTCTTTGTGTCCTCACTGACGGAACACGTATCATTGCTGCATGTCAATTGATTAACAGCAACAGGTTTTCAGTTAGAGAAAGGTGAACTGAAGAGCCCTAAGTCTAATCATTATGATAAAATCTTAAAGTTTTGTTGGGGTTTTTGTTGGTTTTGTTTTGTTTGTTGTTGTTGTTTTGTCATAATATGGAAACATATAGCCCTGAGAAGAGGACATTCATTACAGAGAAACAAGGCATATTCAGATCCTGCATGGAAAAGGGATAAGACAAAATATAAGCACAGGAGGGGACCAGCCAAGTCTCAGTTTCTAAACATTTCTAAATTGCAGACTGCCTGCAGTTTCTGCAGGACAGTGGAATATTCCCTACATTTCACTTTACTGAAAATAAAATCCCATAACTGACTGATCACAGGGAAATTAGCTTCCCAAGAAGAGGAACCCACAGATAGAAGATTAACCAGCAGCAACTGCACACTGAGACCTACACAAGTTCTTGCATTTCTCTCCAACTCATTTAAAGTACAGAAAGGTACCACTCTGGACATAAGAAATTCAATGATTCACTTAATGAGATCACAGAGTCCCAAAATCTACCAGCTTCATTGGTATAGGAAAGTCTGAGAGAAAAAATTATAGCACCAAATGATGTGATTACAAAACATTATGCTAGGAGGCCCAGTTTTGCTTTCAGCTACATTAGCACATTAGTAGAAGTCAGTAGTAAAACTTTTGGCTTAATAACCCTATAGGTGTGACAGTTAAAAGGTGATATAACTGAGAACACAATGTATTCTGCACATTTATGGCTTTATTTTATTTTAATCTTATTTTTAAAAGTGGATTCAGAAAATTCTTCAAATTTAAATAATTTCACCGAAGATTAAAATTGCACTTGTGTAGTGGTTGTTTTTTGCAATTGTCCTTATGCAGTTACACAGTTTTAAAGAATAAAAAAAAAATCAAATGTTTATTCAGTACAAGAATGAAAAACTGAATAGAAAAGCAATTTTTATGTCAGGCCATAAAGTGTTAATAAAAAAAGTGTATTTTCAGAGTATTCCACTCAGGTCATGTCATGAGCATAAGAAAGCTATAAAGAGACATATTTACGGAATATAAGGATTTAAGTAATTTATTTGCTAAGTTTGAAAGAATAATGATTCAAATGTTGCTGTCCTGTGAACTAGAAATTCAATGGACAAAGCAGAGCAAATTATTACTATTAAAATAACTCTATAGTTGATGTATAAATATGTAGTATGTGTTTTGACATTTTTCAAAATGGAACTAATTTCACTGTGGTGCTCCTGGGTGTTGTAGATTTTCAAAGAAATAAAAGATTTGTTTTTACATGTTAATATACTGCAGAATTGCATGTCTTGACTTTTGGGAAAATCTAGTGCTTTGTGGTAGGTATTGTTCTATCTTTGCTTTAGTTACTTTTAATGTTGTTCAGAGAAAGAAAGAAGCTGAATTATAAAGGCTATTATAATTTGACTAGGAAGAGAATTTTTACCTTGCTTTAGAACACTGTGTTGAACTAAATTATCCATGTATTTCCCTCTGAAAATTATTTTGCCAGGAACTCAAGGAGAAGAAACAAAACATTCAGCTTTAAATCCTTTGCAAGACTTCATCTTAAAAGCTCTTGCATCTTGTGAAATCTACTTCTTGAGAGATTTCTATTATTATATTTATGTTATATCTTATGGGAAATGGCAGTTAGTGTACAAACTGATACGAATTTAAGGTAGAAGAGGCTAGCAATCAGCCTTTTCTGGTTCCCATAATTTGCTAAACTCTACAAAGTCTTCCTGACTTCATATTAAACCAAATTAAATACTATATTTTTATATACTGCAAGAAAAAGATCTTTATTTACTAGATCGGAGTCCCTTTTGTTTATGAGTTATCCTGTTTTCCCCTCAATACATAGATCAGACACTACAAGAAAAGCTGGAGAATGTACATTCAAATTACCTACAGATTTAGCAGTCAAATACAGACATTTTGAAACAGGACCTGAAGGTTATAAGAAGTTGGTGTAAAAGTACGTACACCTTTTTCCAGATCTCCTCTACCAATGTCAAAAAGAGTTGGAAAAGAGGCCTTTAGGAAGAGGACACACTTCTTAAATCACAGAAAAAATGAGAACTATTGCATAAGAGTAAAGGAAAGGCAAAATAAATGTTGTATAATGAAAATGGAGGAAAACTACTGAACCTTGTCTATGGTTATTGTAAGCCCAGGTGGGAATAGAAAGAGATTAATCCTGAATTTCGCAGTGGGAAAAACACTGTATGACATTCACATCAGACTGCATGTTTCCTTAGTACGTTCACATTGACCATTTTTAGAGTTCTGATAACCACAGAAGCTAAGATTTTTTTAAAAAACCTCCCATGACTATTCACCACAAATACAACAGGGTGTTTTTTAATGGCAAATGTGAGAAGCATATTATGTGTAATACATAAAAACCTGTACAGTTTACATGAAAAAATACAGAGAACACAGCAGATATATCCCCCTGTGAAGTAAATCCTATTCAGGGATTCCTTGGAGCCTTACACAACAATGTGGGAAGCATATGACCTTGCTGTTGGGAAACATACAGGTATCACAATTTAATTAGTAGTTCTGGAAGAAGAATGTTTCCTGTGTCACAGCATCCAATGAGAAATCTAGGGACTTTACAGCATTTTCATGGGCTAGTGGCTGCTGAAGTGATTGCAGATTGGCTCAAACCCAAAGTCTCATTAGCTATGATGTTCTTCCTGCTCTAGCCAAGACAATGAATGCACATTACATAATACTAATCCTTTTTTAAATTATTTGTATAATGTTGTTAATTTAAAAACTCATTAAATTAATGAGAGTTGCATTTGCACTTTGAAGGTTATTAATAACATTTTTTCTATATAATTTAATTTTTTTAAGTTTATAGAAAGTTTAAGAGAATTGTCATAAAATTCTATTAAAATAGTTTCTTGACATAATATAGAATTTTATTTTGTGAGGATTCCATTAAAAGCTTTTTCACACTCTCTTTTGGTGGCAATTTATTATGGATTTTTTTCACTTTTTACTGTTAAGAACACAGTAAGTTAAAAGATGCTCTTTATTGCTTTGTACTGAGTTATTTGTTAAAAAGCCATGTACAGGTAGTTTTCAAATAGAAAAAGAGAAAACTTTCTAAAGTGAAACTAAAGAAGTCACTAATAAACAGTAGTGGGTCTGGCTGAACTGGTTTTCCACATAGCAGCAGTGTTTTGTGCTGGGAGCTAGAAGGGTGTTGATAACACACCCGTGTTGTGACTACTGCTCAGCAAGGATCACACAGCTCTTCCCAATATTCATCCCGCCAGTGGGATGGGGTGGGCAAGATCTTGGGAGGGGACACAACCAGGACAGCTGACCCAAACTGACCAAAGGGATATTCCATACCATATGACGTCAGCTCNCAGCCAAGGTTAACCCACCACATGAACTCAAATGGATCTATTCATAATTTGGAAGTTTTTCCAGAAGTTTAGTTTATTGACAGAAGCTTTCATAATTTTCTCCTGTTTTTGCTTTAAAGGTTCTTATGAGCTGCATGCTGGAAGACTTTTGCAGTACAAAAGGCATGTTACTAACATTATTTTGCACTACCCAGAGTTGAAATGCTACCAAAAAAATTTGAGGCAACAGTGATGCAAAATATTGGTGGAGAATTTTCACTTTCATTATTTCATTATATAAAAAACCAGTATTGAACCTAACCCCTCTGATAACAATTACTCACTGTCACCACTGATGCTGTGGAGCAGGCACGGAGGAAGTCCCAGAATGAACTCAGCAGTAGACAGGAACTGGACTCAGGAGCTGGATTCTGGATCTGGATTCAGGAATGCACGGATTGGGATCAAAGGCAAAACATACAGAGTCCTCCTTGGATGCCAGTTATTGAAGAAGAGAACTTGACCCTCATGACCCTTGTGATCCCTCGTGATTTATAGTGAATATGATATACATATAGGATGGTATACCTCACTGGTCAGTTTAGAGTCACCTCTCCTGTCTGTTCCTTCTTGCAGGTGCAGCCTTTCACTTTCTGCACCCCACAATGTGGTACACAAGATACAGCAGTGACCTTAGTCTGCATACCACTACTTGGTAATAACTATAAACATCAAGTGTTATCACTGCTAGAAGGAGACAGTGTGAAAATATGCTGTTACCATCAGAAAGTGCAGTTAGTTAGAAGAGACTTAGCTGGAAAGTGAAATCACTGAACAGAATTAGTTCTGTTCTAATTCAAACCAGGACAGCAAGAAAGTACCTACAAGCCACCATTATGGAGAAATCTTCAAACCCCCTTCCTGGATATCATCATGCTGGGGTACCACACTGAAGTGCACATGCACTAGGACATGCAGCATAGGCAGTAAAGATGGTGAGATAAAGATCTATATGCAGCTGCATGGCTACGATCTTGTTACGATCAGGGAGACTTTGTGGGATGGCTCACATGACGGAATTGTTGCCATGGAGGGATACAGGATACTTAGGAAAAACAAGCCAAGAATATGAGGAAGGGGAGTTGCCCTTTATGTGGGAGAGCAGATGAAGTACATGCAGTTCTTCCTGGGGATGGACATGAGCTGAGGGCTTATGAGTAATTATCAAGGAAGGGACCAATATGTGTGATATTATAATGGGTACCTGCTATAGGCCACCTAACCAGGAAGAAGCAGATCAGGCGTTCTACAGACAACTAGGAACATCCTCACATCCGCAGGCCCTAGGCCTCATAAGTGATTTCAACCACCCTGATATCTGGTGGAGGGACAACACGACATGGCATAAGCAATCCAGGAGGTTGCTGGAAAGCAATGACAACTTCCTGATCCAAGTCATAGAGGATCCAATGAAGAGAGGTGTTCTGCTGGACCTTGTACTCACCAACAAGGAGAGGCTCTTTGTGGATGGGAAGGCCAAAGGCAGCCTTGGCTGCAGTGAGCATGAGATGGTTGAGTTTAGGATCCAGAGAAGAGAAATCAGGGTGAAAATGAAACCCATAACCTTCGACTCTTCAAAGCCTAAATATAGGAAGGAAATATAGAGGTGGAAGCAGGAACATGTAACCTGGGAGGAATACAGAGACACTAAGTATGCAGAGATGAGGTTAGGGAAGTCAAAGTCTATCTGGAATTGAATGTGGTTTCTATAAGCACATAGGAGACAAGAGGAAGACTAGGGGAAAAGTATACCTGCTGCTGAATGAAGCAGAGGTCTTGGTGATATGGGACATGGAAAAGGCAAAAGTACTGAATGCCTTCTTTGCCTCAGTCTTTATTAGCAAGACTGCTCTTTAGGAGTCCCAAACCCCAAAGACCAGGGGGAAAGTCTTGAGCAAGGAAGATGTACCGATGGTAGAAGAGGATCAGATCAGTGAATACCTAAGCAAACTAGTACACCCATCGGCCCTGGTGGGATGCACTCAAATGTACTGAGGGAACTGACTGATGTAATTGCAAAGCCTTTTCAAATAACCTTTAAATGATGATGTCAATTGGGAGAATTGCCCAAGCACTGAGGAAAGCAACTCTCACTCCTTCAAGAAGGGCGAGGATGACGCAACTATAGGCCAGTCAGCCTCACTTCGATCTCTGGGAATGTTATGGAGCAGCTAATCCTGGAAACCATTTCCAGGCATGCAAAGGACAGGAAATTAATCAGAAGTAGTCTAAGTTTGCTAAGGGGAAGCCATGCTTGACCAGCTTGATAAACTCTTGCGGTAAACGGAGATTTATATCTCATTGAGACAGTGAATTCCTTTCCCAGAAATGCTTTGCAGCTCCCATAAGTCTTTGCAACTACCAGAACTGCCAGGAACAGCCGAGAACTGCCTGGATTCTTCTGGAAGCTGAAGATAACGGAGAGTATAAAAGGAATAGAAAACTCCATCTCTCTCTCTTTTTTTGGACTGCACCATCAGAGAGAGAGAGCAATTCCCTTCCCCGTTGGGAGTTGGCCGAAGGCCAGGGCAACTCACTGATAGCCGGGACTGGGCAATGATTCTTCCACTGTCTGATATATCGAGGATTTAGACGAACTGCCGTGAGTCTAATTCTCTAATTCCCCCCCCCCAGTCATGAGCTGGGAACAAGAAGCTTGTACAGGGGGGTACAGGGGGGTAAACTTACTCAGGGACACCTGGGGAGAGGCATTTCTGACCTGGCTTTGTTCCAGTCAGAGATTTTCGCTTCGGAGAAGAAACAGCTACCTTTTCCAAAAAAGGCAGGTGACCTTGACTGTTATCGGCTTTTTAAAGAAGTTCCTGTGAACAGCCTTAAAGAGACAGCAGGAGGAGGGAAGGAAAAGAGAAGGAGGGCTGCCAGGAGGGAGGGAGCCAACTCCCCCGGCGGCGCATCCTTTCTCCCATCTTCGACCCCCCCTCGAGAAACGTCAGCCGGAGTTGCCGGAGCTGAATTTAAAGGCACAAGCTGTTAAAACTTAAACTGAAACTGGCACCGGTAGACTGACCAGATTGGCTCGATTCCAGGCAAAGAAGGGAACGACTCTGAGACTTCTTCTGCATTTACATACACTCACAACATATTCATACAGCAATAGGGACCTTTCTCTCTAGTAAGACCCTTATTCTTTAGGATTTGTTAAACTTTGAAGGATTCTGAATTATTGTGTTGTTAAGGCATAGGCTCCATAGGCTGTGATAATGATATTGTGGTATTTGGATGAGACATAGATTGTAAAATATAAGAGTACTTCATAGAATAGACTCTGCTTAGTATAAATAAACATATATTTTCATAAGGGGGGTGTCTGATTCCTACAATTGGCTGTAGATTTGGAGAGAAATACCTCACCCTTGATTCCATTTGAGGAGTGGTCTGGGACCCTGGTGGGGGGACTGCATCCCTTGTGGGCGGACCCGTGACCCCGTGTGGGCAGATTGTGACACTCTACAATGATAGCTATGAGCTGACTCAGAGAAAACGTGCAATGATGGATCACAGGGTACATGGTCTAGCTTTTAAGTCTAACTTCTCTCATACGAGAAGTTTTGAGTCTTTGAGGATCTATTTCATAGCACAAACATTTTTCGTTGTCCTTAAAAATCACTGAGTTATAGAAAGTTCAAATATATATATCAGAGCTTTACCCTCCTCCATCTCTGATCAATATTTACCTTTATCTGCTCTATAATCTACCAGTCTTAATATTTTCTCTTTTTTATTTATTTTTCTTTTTTTTTTCTCTCCCCTCCTTCCTGTACTTTATTTTAAGTGTTATTATGGGTATTGAACGTCATTGTCATTTATCATCATACAGGCCTTCGACTAGAGAAAAAAAACTGTTTCTCCCTGTAGTATCTAGGCCAGATGACTATCAAAGAGTAGAAAGTAAGGAGTTTACTTGTTCTGTGTGATATGCCTTCTTTAAAGAGTAGATACACAGGTCACCTTGGAGAGCTGGTCAAAAGCGACAAATTCTGAGGAGGAATTTCGAGAACAGGAATGGGATCTGCAGAAAATTTTGGAATGGATATTTTGGGGTGAAATGCCCTAAGCATTTTGTTTTATTTTATGAGCAGTGCTAGGTGGTTGGTTTACCAGCAAAAGTGGAGGGGGCAGAAATTACTTATCATCTTTTTGTTTTCTTTAATTCAAGCTAGCAAGCTTTCATATAAGTCTTAACATTGATAAATCAGTCAAGCTGAATTGCTGACCAGACAACATCAGAGGTTTTGGAGACTGTTCAGTGCTCAGAAAATACAGAAAGAACTGTGATTTATTGCTGGAAAGAAAATAAAGAAAAAAAATATGGAAATGTAAGCTTAGTGCTAAATGTGAGATACTGTCAGGAGCTCAGATCTAAGCAATCAAAACAGTGAACTGAAATATGAAGTTGAAGGAAGGAATGATTTGATTGTAGAAGGAGTATGCTGGTGGATCAGAGACATGAGGAGCTGATTGGCATATTAAGTACTTTTTAGTGGCCTGATATTCAGAAGTAAAAAACAAGAAAAAAAGATATATGGCTTGCAACATTTTATTCTGTAAGCAAACTGCTGTGTGCTTTTGTGATTTTTTTTTCACTACTCAACAAAATAATTTTAAAATATAATAAAATAGTTAATGCTTAATTTACTGTTATTTGCACACTGGGGGCTTGTCCTGGTTTGGCCAGGACATGGTTAATTTTAGTGGAGCCAGGTTATTCTATACCATGCTGACATCATGCCCCGGGGCCAGTTCCGGTGGGGGGGCAGTTGGCGTTTGGGCTGCTTCGATGAGGCTCAGTCTGTTCCTTTTTGTCTGGTATTATTATTATTTCTCACTGTTAATATTGTTCTTGTTAACTGCAAGTGCTTATTATATGTTGTTTTCTTATATATTAAACCTTCCTTATCTCAACTCAAAAAGGCTCTTTTTAAACCTTTTTTTTTTTTTTCTCTGTCCGCGACCCACAGCAGAGGGGAGGGGGCGGGGAGAAAGTGGCGCGGCCACATGGCTCCGGCCACGCTGCAGCTGCAGCTCTTACTAAACCAACACAGGGCTATTGAACCTTTATAAGAAATAAGTTATACTAACATTTGATCCTTAATTGCATAGGGAATACTGAGGCTATAACTAAAAGTACTGTAGAAGCATTATGTTGCCAATATTTTAAGAAAGAATTCCACAAAAATATTTCTTGATAAAACTCAAAACTTCAATAATGGGCTAGATAATATATTCTCCACTTCTAAATGGATCAAACATGGGTTTTTACAGGAATTAAAATGATAAAATAATAAAATATTAACTGAAGATATTTATCCTTTGTTTTAAAAGAAAGGAAAAAAAATCAGGTTCCAAATTGTTAAGATACAATTATCTAAAATGAGATTTTTAATGTTTTCTTTTTACATATTAAAGAGATAGTAAATCTACTTTTACAAGTAGGTGTTTTCAGCTGTAAACTCCTAGAACATTTGTATCAGGGGCCTGCATTTTCTCTGTGTAGTTATATAATGAAGGACTCATCTGAATGCATATATATGTCTGTATCTCACTTGGACTCCCTAAACTCCCTTTAAAAACAATGGAGATAAATAGGCATTTCTAGGTCATGACTCATCTCATTTTAAAGTAGAATTCTAAAATAGGTCAGACTAATTGTGCCTTAAAATAATACTTACAAAGCCTCCCATCTTATTTCTGTTGAAACACATTAATCTTTACTGATGCTGTTCATATTTTCAGTCTTCCATGCTACGTCTCTAATTTTGATGAAGAATTAAAGTATATAATATGTAACACTAGTATGTTTCAAAGTGGAAAAATAAAAGGTTTTTTCTTTTTCCTTTTTTTAATGTGCCTCATGTATGACATCTCTCAGAAGTGATTTAACACTACTTAAGATGGAGATAGATCCATTAAAAAAAAAACAAAACCAAACCAAAACAAAACAAGAAAACAAAAAAAAACCAGAAAAATCACTTCACTTTCTTCCTTTAAATTTGTGCCTGCAGTCATAAATTTCTTGTATCCTAATAATACTATATACTCCATCCAACTATTGCACTGTTTCCTTTAACAATTGGAAAAGTTTATCAGAAATTGACAGTTATGTAGTCAGTGTTTGACATGGAAAAGCATGTAGCATTTAAGAAATGGGATATGCTTCTTCCTTAACCACTGTGGGAATGGTATCTAATTTCACAAAACAATACACATACTATTTGGAACATTTTAAACACCACCCTCTGTAATTGTCTTTTATATATGGGGTTTCACAAGAGTAAATGAAGGTAAGGCTACTTTCCTAACTTTGTTCATAATTTTTCTTTTCTTTGGATTGTGATGTATCTTAAAACCTTTATCCATTGTTTATCCATCAAAGGTTTTAAAAACTTTGTAAATAATGGAACCTTAGTTCCTTTCTAGTTCAGACATTCAGGACTCCTTGTTCCGGTCATTTAGTGTTGGATTTTTCACCTGAATGTGTAGATTAGGTAGAAGAGATGTGAAAACAAAGTCAGGAAGAGTTCTTGATTGATTATGTTTCTGAGGAGAGTCTTGATCTGTATTTGTTTTAGCAAGCTCATGTAATATTTCACTCATTGGGATTTTACCTGATGCAGTGCTTTCAAAGTCAGTATGCAAACAACAATTACATTTGATTGAAACCTTTGCTTCTAACAGACTGTCTCACATCTTACTGAGGAATCATCCATTAGTTTACATCTCTCTTCACTTCAATTTGATGTTTGAAATATTTAACAGCTAAGTTATATTCAACCAAAGTAGCTGTGGACAACTCCAGAGCACTATACTAATCATTCCATGCTTATTAGCATAGCTCTGAGGAGGCAAGCAAACTAGAACAGACAAAGACACGCTGTATGTCAGAATAAGAAGTGAAAAAAAGAGACTGCAGAAATTCCCAGTAACAAAAATATTACTGTAGTAGTATAATAAAATAATAAGAACATAAAATCAAAGTTACCATCCTTGGGGAATTTCTGAAGCATAAAGAGATTTCCTTCAAGGTTTCATATGAATCTCAAAGACCTTACAGAAATAAGAATGGAAAGATACCTATACTAAATGGATATAGGCAAAACTAAAGATGGGGAGTGGAGGGATGTCTGACTCCGTCCCTGCCTTATAAAATGTCTCATTAATATTTTTTCCACACAAGCAGTTAAGAAAAAAAAAATGTGTGTATGTACTTAAATCCTCTGAGGGTTTTTTGTTGTTTGTTTTATTCTATCCTCACACTATGCTTTATTAAGTGCAGTGTGAGTCCTTTAGCATTTATTGCATAATAACAATTCTTATTTTACCTAATAATTTTATCTAGATTTGCTATATGTTAATGCTTCAAGATTAAAAAGTTGTCCTCTTACTGCAGCAAAAGTTATGTATTTCCATATTAAATAATTTATATACACTGTGATTTAGAGTGCCATCAAATATTTTGTGGCAAATTTGTCTGCCTCTTACTTTCCCACTGCTTCATGGACACAATGGTCAGGAGCAGATCTACAGTTAAAACAGTATTTTCCCTGGCATGGCAATATGGCTTCACTGACCAAGAAACACAAAAAGATATAAAATATTTTCCAGGTATTTAATTGAATTAAAGGAAGTACTGAGACAGTTATAAGAGGTATTAATCAGATAACTAGAACAAGTGCCAAGACTGTCCACCAACTGTGAATCTGAACAAGCTAGAATATTCTGTTTGAGAATGTTTCCTTTTACAGGAAGAATTATTTTTTCTGTTTAACTAGTAAAAGAGTTTGTTTTCACAAGCCAGAATACTGAAGATTACTTTTATATTGCAGGACAAGAGCTTTATTCATATGTTAAGGTCTTCTTATCTTACAAGGTCTTATAAGCTTTATGTGCCATTTTTCCAGAAAACATACATACACTATGTTCGGGACAGACAGTTCCCTCCAGGCTGCAAACATTGTTTGGCACATGGCTCCATTCCGTTTCCTTCCTTCCTTCCTTCCTTCCTTCCTTCCTTCCTTCCTCCCTTCCT
>VZZY01001843.1:17602-36382 GCA_013400335.1 Eurystomus gularis
TCCTTCCTTCCTTCCTCCCTTCCTTCCTTCCTCCCTTTCTCCCTTCCTCCCTTCCTCCCTTTGTAGTTAATATAATGTAAAATATTTTGTATGTTCATCTTCTTTATATAATTTGAACTCATAGAATTCCTGATATTTTTTCCTGATATTTCCCACCGTGTCCTGACAGTGATTCAAATCGTAGTAGCAGTAGTTGTTGTAGGCCATGAAAAAGAAGTAGCAAAAGTGTAAAGCGCTGTATGCTTTTCTATGTTTTCTCTGTTTCTTTTTGAAGATCCGTTGTTTGGGATAATTAGAAGATATGCTTTTGGAGAATCTGAAAATTGCTTTCAAGAAATTACATGAAATTTCATTAAATCAAGCTTTGTTTTAATGAGGAAAGAATATTGAACTTGCAGTAAGGCTGATTTTTTCTTCCTGAGCAGTTCTAAATTACATATTCTTCAGGCTGTGAACTGGAATTAATTTAAATAATTATGGGCACTTCCTCTTATGCCTAAACTTAGCTAAGTTCAGTAGAATAACTAATTGCTAAATATACCTTTAATCCTACAAAACAAATTGACAAAAATTTTGCTTGGGTGGGAATTTTGTCGTCATTTTACAGGTGTTTGATATTTTAGTCTTCTCCCTCCCACACTACAAATGGACACCTAACAGAAATTAGATAAATGTGCCTTAGAAATGCCTGTGGCTCTCTGTTGCCTATGGAAGAACCCAAAAGAAGTGAATCTCACTGTTAGTACACAGAAAGTTTAATTATGTGGTTTGTCTTCAACAAGAACGATCCCTGAATCTCACTGTCATCCTGGGTAAATTTCTTGTTATTTTCCTCAGTAGTCTTTGCAACTCCAACACTCCCATCTTCCAGGTTTTTTTCCTAATAAACAGATTATTAGTACTTTAATCAAGAAGTTTCATATTTAACAGATTTTTCCTGTGAAAAAAGAAATACCTAGGAAAATTCTGTAATTTTCTTAACACTATTTCTGTGTCTGTGCATATATTCATACATAACAGCTTGTCTGTTCATTTCCATAAATCACAGAATAGTAGGGGTTGGAAAGGACTTCTGAATATTATCTAGCCCAACCCCTCTGCCAAAGCAGGTTCATCTAGGGCAGGTTACACAGGAATGCATCCAGGTAGGTTTTGAAAGTCTCCAGAGAAGGAGACACCACAACCTTTATGGGCAGCATGTTCCAGTGCTCCATCACCCTCACATTAAAGAGTTTCTCCCCATGTCGAGGTGGAACTTTCTGTGTTCCAGTTTGTGCCTGTTGCCCCTTATTCTGTCACTGAGCACCACTGAAAAGAGACTGATTGCTGCATCTTCTTGATACCCATCCTTCAAAAGAATATGACATTATGAATTTTATCTCAAAAAAGGTAGAAATAAAGACATGTACAGGCACTTGTAACAGAAGGAAATGGGGTTTAAAATGGACTTAGGTTCCTATAGTTTTTTGTTCCAATCTCATCCTTCAGTTTCATTCTTCCTCTCTTGAAATCAAGGAGTTGTCACCTTTTGAAGTGATCATTTACCATGTTTTACTACCCAGTATAAAGCGTAGTGTTTTAAGATTCTTGATTTCTGTGGAAAACAGTTTCTTATTTGGTGATAAACATTAACTTATCTCATAAGCTTCATTCATCATGACACTCTGAAAAGCAACCCTAGGATTACGAGTGGATTTAGATAGTGTACTATTAGATGTCACCTAATCCTCAGTAAATATTCCTGTAGTTTTTCTTTGAAATAAATTATTTTAAACTGCTTCTCATTTATTTCCTACTATTTTGTAAAAATTTATATTAAGGTTCTACATCTTTACAAAATAGCAGGAAATAAATAAATATATTGATTCTCTGTACAGCTGAGTTGACTTTACATTTTGCAAGTATATAATAAAGTGGAAGCATTTTGTTCTCATCAGTTAAAACAACCTTTGCCATTTTATTTATAACTTGGCTTTTAAAACACTGACAGGATACCAGACAACATTTATAAAGCATGTCTGGAAGCAATATATTTGTTCTCCTTAACTGAAATCCATTCACCTTGAAAGTATGAGCTCATGAAGGATAAATGACCCAGGAGATAAGATCATTCCTATTAGGAAAGAAAGAAAGTGAACTCACAAAGATTTAAATTAAAGTGAAAGCATTTTTATTGTCTTAACTCATCCAAGTAAATGTAAAAATCTAATGATTTGTCTCCTCTGTGTATGCATATATGTTTACATGTAACCAACTGAAATTTTACAGCCATTTATTTGTCAATGTTTAACTCTTATTTGTTCTGTGCTGCACAAATATAGGATTCTACTTTTTGTTATACATAGGCAGTTTTTCTTGAAAATAAAAAGGAGTTGTGTGCATAAATTTAAGAAAGATATTTTGACCTCCAAAGAACTTTTGTGAATTTTTCCTTGTTGCTTACTAACTGTACAGCAAAGGACAGCATTCATTATTTTAGTGAGTTTCTACTTTCCAGGAAAGACGAGGGCAAACAGTTTCTCCTCTCTATCAATTAAGTACACATAAATGATTTCTTTTCACATGTGCCTCAAATCTTGTTTTTGTTCCTTTTATTCCTCTTTCTAAATTCACACCTGATTTATCTTCTGTCTTCACTCTTTTCTATGTACTTCTTATTTTTTCTTTTGTTTTTTTTTTTTTTTTTTTTTAAATTTTTCTTTTGGCTTACAACTTACTCATACTATTACTCCTTTTTTTGTGCAAATGCTCCAAGTCTTACTACTCCCTTAAAGATATTTTCCTCCTTCCATACACCCACAATGCATGGCTAAAATCCTGCCCATTTCTAGTTCATTTTGAGTCCTCTTTTTCACCCCCTACATCCTCTATAAATTTGAGGATTTACTAAGGGAGAATTTTTAGTTTGATGAAATTCAATGAATGGAAACTTGTAAGCAGATGCATATGCTTACCCAATTCCTCAGCACAAATTGAATTATTAACCTGAAGACAGACAATTCCTTTCATGTTGGGTATATATTTCTTATTTCTCATTTTCAGAGACCTGAAATTGTCTTTAATTTAGTTCTTCAAATTTTAGCAGAAGCAGTGCTATATTTTTGCATTGTTTCTTATACCCAGAGCTGCTACTGTCACTCTGCTAGGTCTCTAGCTTGAACTGCTCATTTAGACTTTTTTAAGTAGTATCATCATGGAAGGATTAATTAGAGCTGTCTAGGACTCCTTGCTCAAAGGAGAAACTGCCATCCTCTAAGAGTACGTATCTTTCTTTCTGCACAGAAAGGCAAACGAGATAACTAGCTGATTAGATTAACTGATTTTCATGGTTGGTGTTATATTCCTTATGTCTCTTCCCTGTATAAGTATTAATGAAGAGCAAAATAAAATAAAATAAGTAGAAAGATTGAAGCATAGCTGCAGCATAACTTCTAAAATCTCAGACTGATAATACAATGGAACTGATAAAAACATTCAGGCACAAAGGTACATTGATATTGTGTGTAGGTATATATGACACCATACAAGATGTCGTTTACCCTTCAGCAAAAGGGGATTGGTACAAAACTGTCCCTTATTTCCTTAGCTTTCCCATCTTATTTTCACCAAGTCAAATCCACATCCTGTTTTGATAAGCTCTTTTCTGTCATCATTTCAGGAATGAAGCAACAGAATGACACTTCTGTAAGTAAATATTTTATTTATAAATTGATTACTGTACAGGGGAAGATGCCATCATGGAACCTGCCATCCTTCTTCTTTGATCAATCAAAACTTTCTTAATGAGCTACTAATGTCTCCAATTAACATATTCCCCTGAACCGCTCAAGTGGACTGTGCATGCTTGATAAATACTACATAGAGAAGAAGTCTGTTCAAAGCTCACAGTTACAGGGAGCAGTATTTGCTTTTCAAATCACTGACCCAACAACTGTCAACGTCAATCAGGCTGTTTAGCTAAGATTGTGTGACTGAGAAAAAGTGAGAGTCTGATTCTGACCTGGCAGCCTCTCCTGTATGTTCTGGTGCTGAAGAAGAGCTCTGACAGGACTGAAAAGCTGATATCCATAATTCTAGATGCAGTTTCAGGCATCTGAGGCTGGAAGGAGCAAGCAGCCACAATATTTTGTGCTTTCAGTCTTGCTCCAGAACTGAAAGAAAATACCAAAGGATTCTTTTGTTTCTGGCCAGGTTTATATCTGACCTCACCAAGTCCATGTGTGATCTCTGCCAGATGTGCTGCCACCTTTATAAGGCATCAAAATATACCGCAGCTTGTCTGTGGTTCTCTACTAGGTGTTTTTAAAATATTTTTTGTTGCTGTTCTTCTCTGTCTGAAATATGTCTAGTTCTCAAAACAGTTTCCACTCCCCAACATCCACAGTGAGTGAATATGATGTGAATTAAACAGGATACAGAGGCAGCAGTTTGCATGGGCTAAGAGTAATTAATTCCACAGTAGCTGTCCAGCAAGAAAGCTTACCCTTCACAGTGCACTTCTATGGACTAAACACATTGGTATGGGCAAGTGCATGGTTGTGGGACAGGGTATTTCACCCCTGCAAATAAAAGACAAATTTGAATGTTCATACATGGGGTTTTGGTACAATGTGAGTGTTGATATGCAGATGTGGATATTCTATATAGAACGACCAAGCCTGGGTTCATTGAACAGTGAAGGTGCACCCAGCTTTTTATTTTCAGTCTTAGATTCTCAATATAATTTCTCCTGTTACATAAGATTTACCCCATAATCTGAATGGCACAGGAATGTCAATTCTTTGATTCAGCCTTGCCTGAAATCTTTATCCAGCCCTTCATCCTCTCTTTCATTCTATTTTGTGATTTGATTGTTTTATTATATCTTGTTGTCATTACAAGTATTTTCTCTATGGAATTCTGACATTCTGTGGTTTTACAAGTCATCCAATACAGAATTGAAGAATCTTATATTCTCCCAGGTGGAAATAAGATATGATAATATCAGTCTCACATTATAAACTCATTTCACATGCTCTGTGCTCACTTCTAAATCAGTTCACAGAGTTTAGAAAGATCTCTAAACTGTCCCTGAGACTTTTCGAGACTAAATAGTCATGCATTCAACTAATTTCCTGTCTGCCTATGTTAAATATTTAAATAAATTTAATAACAAAGGAGAAGAAATAACACTGGAGACTATTTTTTTCATTTATATATGTATATATGTACACATAGCAATGAAATAGTTCAGTGAGATATATGAATAATGGGATTTAGTACCTGCTTTTTTAACAATAAAGACTTAAATTAGCTACATTACTGAATGTACATGGATTTCACCCCTCTTTTACAAGTGTTACAGTACAATGAGACTGACATGTAGAGGGTGAATTATTAGGACATCAAAAGAAACTAGGAGAAAAACTCAAAGTAAGCAAAGGGAGTAGTTCTTTACCCAGTAGACAGTTAAAATAGTGACACTCACAGCCAAGGGAATTTTGGATGCTCAAGGTTTACAAGGGTTCAGAAGAGACCACAAGAAATCATTGAAATGCAATCTGTGAAGGTTGAAGTTTGATAGATGCAATCTATGAGGACTAATGGTAAAAAAATTCATAATAACTTTGTCTACGAGGAAGTCTATGAACTGCAAATACCTAGAGGACAGTAGGATGAGTTCTTTAAATAAGGATTATCTATGATACAGTCTAGGTATTTGCCTGATCATAGGTGATTACAACTGACACCACATGGCTACTGTTATAAAAGACAGCAAAATTGCTGTCTTCTCTATAAAGCAGATATTTAGGGAGCTTAACCCAAAGTATGGACTTACTGAAAAATGACAGGAAAATAATTTAAGACTCATAAAAACAACTGTGGGGGGATGGAGTGTAACAGTATTTCCTGGATGAGATGTTATTTCACATGAATAGGAACAGAAGATTTATATCAGATTCATTAAAACTTTGTGGTAGAATATTTGTATTGTAGATAGCTAAGCTTATCTAGTAATTTTCCTACTTCAGTTCTTTTATTGGAGGAAGCAAATATCTATTATTTTCTAGTTTATCGGTACTGCAGAAGAGTAGGATTTAATTGTTGCTATTTCTTGAAATACTTGATCTTCCTCTTATTTGGAATCTCATCTATTTATTTTAAAATGACACACCTCTAAATCAAATTAAATTGGTTGTTTCTTAAATATAAAACAAGTAGCCTTTGTTAGGTTACGTGATAAAACTCATATACAGACCCACAAAAGAGCTCAGAGAGACAACTTGGTGGGGGGAGCCTGGAAGGAAGACACCAAATAATGCCCTGCTTGGCTACTCCCAGGCTCATCACAGGGGCCACCAGTCTGTCAAGATGGGAGTAAAAACACAGAAAATGAGCATGAGAGTCAGAAATAGCTTGAAATGGGAGAAAAATAAGAGACTAATCAGGCAATTAAGAGCATTTTATAGATGTAAGCAGACGTAATGTCATTTAAGTACAGGCAAATAAGTGAAGACATAGCTGAAGGCTGTAATTTTATCATTTTGCCTTCCAACAAACCTTGAAAATGTTTTTGCATTTAATGATAACCAATATGACATCTCAGAGAAAGAAGTGAATAGTAAGATTTCTCTATTGCCATATCAGTGGTCTACAGCAAAGAGAATTCATTTGAACTGTAAGTAGGCTAAAACTGGATTTTTTTTCCCCTTTGCGACACTATTTTTCTGGCTGAAAATGAGAGGAAATGTTTTGGTTTTATTTGATGCAGCTACTGCAGAGGTAAAGATAAAGGCCTTAATAGTACTAACAGCAATGAATCCATACAAAGGGCTAAAAGAGAGGTTTATAAAATTCCGAGTGTCATAGAGAACATTGTTTTCTCTCTTTCCTAGTGAAAGGTCTATAGTGCCAGGTTGAGAACAAACAAAAAGATAAATACTTCTTTACACAGAACTTAGCTATTATATATATACAGAATTTAGCTATTGAATTCTCTGCCACAGGACATTT
Source organism: Eurystomus gularis (assembly GCA_013400335.1). Lineage (NCBI taxonomy): Eukaryota > Metazoa > Chordata > Aves > Coraciiformes > Coraciidae > Eurystomus > Eurystomus gularis. Next base: position 24,596 of record VZZY01001843.1, read on the forward strand.
TGAGTATTCCAAGTTTATGTACATTAAAAGAAGATTTGGACAGATTCTTAAAGAAAAATTATTTGAGGTCTGTTAAATAGAAAGCAATCACATCTGGATCAGGAAGATCTTCGGTCACAAATTGTATGCTTGTAAGTATGCAAGCATCTAGGGAAACATCACTACACGTCTTGTTCTTATACTTTTTCCCAGGCATCTGTGTTCCTGTCAAAAACTACGCATGGAACTGGAAGGATTTTAGTCCTGACTTTCTGCGCTATTCTTTGGCTATGTTCTTAATCTTGCCACCTGTAAACAGCAACCTAATATGCGTGTAGAGACTTGCAAAAGGATTAAACTCTGAGGTAAGAGCTCTACAAACAACAAAGAAAACAACAATACAATATTAAATAATGCATTTTAAAAAATTTTTTTCAACACAAATCAACAACAAAGCTCTCTTTTAATAATCTTGTAATTGCTGCAAATGTACTTTGAGTTCAGGACTCCCAGTAATCCCAAGACGTCCTCCTCTTTTCAGCCTCCCAAAGGGAATTTTATCTGTTTTGAAGTCAGTTGAAGGTAGTAAAATTGTTTGAATATATAACCATATACTTATGTATTTGGAATACAAATATTGAAACTGAAATATCAACACAAGTGCAGTTGACAGCTTCATCTAAACTTTTCTATTTTATTCTTAAATACTTTTGAGGGCAAAATGGAAGGACATTGCCACAATTAATTTAATGATGGTGCTGCTACTCATAGTCAATTTATTTTATAATAGTGTGATGAGGAAGGCTTAAATTTATATATTTAGTTGCTGAGCTTGGAAATGTTATGGTGCCAATATGTAACTGGATGTCAAAACTAATTTTTGTTTGGTTAATATTATTATCAGATCTTTGTTTTCCAGGTCAGGAAAAAAAAAAAAAGTTCTCCATCTTCGTGTGCTAGTTAAATTTGCATACCAGGGTTTTAATATTGGAGTTCAGAATAGAACTGACTCATTAATATGAAATAGTCTAACATTGTCAAGTGTATTGTATAGAAAATTGGAAGTATAAAAATACAATTGCTGAAGTCTTTTTATGGATCCTTGAAATGATGATTACATATGTACCACTAACAGAGATTATTTTATATTTGCTCTGAGATCTCAGAGCATACATGATTTTGCTTGGTTGTGACTATGCTGTTATTTCCAATGAAAATAAGGGCTTGTTAAGCCATGACCCCACTATAAGATTCACAGTTAGTATTAATTTCAAACCCTGTATTCTGCAACTATGACAATATTTTTAAAGCATCAAAATGCTGCAGTGCTGAAGAGATAGATGTTGAATTTTTATGTGTCTTACTATACTGGAACAATGAATTAAAACAATTTAAATGAAATAACTATCTATTTTGGAACTATACCTTTTTTCTCTTTATTAATCTAAAAATAAAACTATAGGCTTAAGACTGTGAATAATGAAAACAAGTAGAGCTGGTAAAAAAAATTAGTATTTACTCTTTCTGTATTTCACACAAAAGTACTGCAACTTCACATTTTCCAAGTGACTGCTTCTCTAATATTCAGTTCTTCTGAATTATTTTTTTTACGATGATTGGCTCAATATTTATTTCTAGATTCAGACAGATTACCAGTGCAGCTCTGTAGTGGTTTTGCCTGGTATAGAGTTAACGTTCTTCATAGTAGCTCACACATTGTGTTGTGTTTTGGATTTGTAGCCATCCATTGTAGTCACCCAGTCATGTGAGCTTTTCTGTGATTCCTATGGCATCATAACTTTCAGACTGGTCACAGAACTCCAGTTCCTCCTGTTTGTTGCTAGACTATGTGTATTGGTATAAATGCACTTGAGGTGGCTGGACTTAGGATTTTCATCTTTGGAAGGGTCTAGAGAACATTCTTCACTACTCTGCTACATGTGCTCATCCACCCTGTTGCTTATGAATATACACGTGTCACAGCTTTCGATCATACCTCCAGAGTTCATTAGTTTAAAACACAATTCACTGGCAGCCAATCTGCTAGCAAAGATTCTCCTGCTTCTCCTAGGTAGGTGGATTCCATCTCTCCGCAGTAGGTTGCACTGGTCAAATAACTTGTGACTGTAGAAACTGAAGCCCTGGTGACACTACCAGCCACAAACAGACATATTGATGTGCATAATGCATCAACTTCTGCCTACACTTCTATCTCTGACTGACAAGGAAGAGAATAAGAAGTCTGAAATAATTTCAAAATCTTCTGTTCATCTTAGCCAGACATATATACAGAACCACACTCTGTCTAAAAACTAGCGATCACAAGGTGTGCTTTTCAGGAACTCAACATGCATTTTTTTCTTTCAAAACACATTGCTCATCTCTTACGTTTTGATCACTATATGTGCAAACATAAAAAACTCTAAACCAAGGTGAAAGATGTAACTAAAGGGAATTTTCTTTCCATGGAGAATATAAAGTAGTTTAGGTTTCATTCTGAAATTGAATGAAACCACATTTCGAATTCTCCAGATTAATCTTTTTTTCAGCTTTACCCAATAATAGATGAATGCAATATCTCAGAGCAAATATAAAATAAACAGAGATTTGGTGTAGTGGTGTAGTGGTTAGAGTGATGCTAGGAGAAGGTTGGACTTGATGACCCTGGAGGTCCTTTCCAACCGTAACAATTCTGTGATTCTGTGATTCTGTGATAAACATAATGCAGTTGTGGAGTCATGGTCAAAACTAATTTGACCCAGCAGCTATCTAATGTACTTAGCATCAGAATCTCATGTGATAGAAACCAGTAAATTTTCATCAGTACAGATAAAGGTATAATTTACAAGCAAGAATCTACACCTACAAGTCTCTTCTTTGAGGAAAAAGATAACCCTTCAGCCATTTCAGTAATTAGCCTAATTCTTCATATACAACAGTTTCATTTTATGGAAGTTCCATGAGAAACCTGTTAGGCCACCATAGCTACTGTAGATTTCTCTTAATGAATAGAGCCTCAAGTGCTATAGTTAAGACCTTAGTTAATTAAACACTAATCTCTTAATTTACTGTATATGTAACTTAATTACAGAACTAGTTTTAGAGTCATTTATCATTTATGGAATATGAAATAAAAATAAATCTGTTTAATCATACTTTAATCAAACAAGCAATTCATCAATTAATTCAGCATAACACACCTACCCCAGAGCTCTCTAATTAAGACTTTGAAATTTGAAGTTCAGCATCAAATAACAATGCCTTCAGTGATATCTTGGAGTCAAACTTCAATATCTATCTGTATGTTTTGACAAACTGACTGTATTTCACAGTTCAGATGAAAAAGCTTCTCAGGTGTCATTAAGATGTCATTTTCTTCCTTAAGAAATTAGCCAAATATAATTATTTTATTTTATAAATGTATTCTCTGAGTTTTAACTTTTCATTAGCAACTTAAATTAAGCATTCATTTCCTTCTGTAGCTAATGTTTATGCCTGACTTCTTTACTTCTTTCCCATGACATAAACCATATTCCATAAAGTCCACCAAAAAAAAGACTTAAAATTTCCAACTAGCTATAGTTTTTCATATTCTAGAAAACTAAAAACCCATTTTTTTTTGTTCCAACTTAACACAGTTATATCTCTTAGAAGGAATCTTTAGTCACATTTCATAGCCTCCTGATTTACACTCGGCTGTTTCAGGTGAGATGTTTCAAATGAAAAAAAATACAATGCAGAAAGTAGCTAGAGGAAAAATGTTCTGATGCATAAATCAGGTATTTTTTGGGACACAAGTTAAACTAACCCTCTCAAAGCAAACCACATTTGTAAAGATTATTACTCTGATTTTGTGATATTTTGGGACTAATCTTTACTTACACGAACACAGAGATTGCAAGTCTCCTGTACCAGATTCATCACTCTATAGTGAAGATTTATTTTCACTATATGCGTTATCTAGAGTCTACTGTCTCTGCTAGCATACATTAAATTATATCCTGAACTGGAGATGTGCATATATTTTATATGATGCTGACGATAATAATGGAAAATTAAAAACTCTACAGAGAATCTACACATTTTGTAAGAAGTAAAACTTCTTAAAGACTTTCTTGAAATCTGTATATGTATGTCGGCACACTTCAATTGCTCAGGAAGCCATTTTTCAATACCTAGATATTAACAGATGTACAGAGAGAGTTTTATTGTGCTGTATTTGAAATCTAAAGCCATGGTCAAAGGCAAATACACTGAGGCTACAAGCTGATTTTTACACATCACTGGAAATTAAAGTCCATTCTTTGTCATTTGACACATTTTGCTTCAGAGACCAGCTTGCATGATTTCTTAAAAGCAAGTTGAGAAAGAGTTTTGAACTTGATATTTTCTTCATAAATCATGCATTTGCAGTTTTTCTAAGTTGATAGAAAAGCCTTGCATTCAAGTAGAGAACATAAAGACCTCATCCTATCACCATCATTAAAGGGAAAACATTTTGTTGTCCTCTGACTTAATTCCAGTGGAATATTAGCTCCAGTTCTCAATGTCACACTTCCAGTGTGAATAGAATTGAGTATTTATGAGAAATCCTACATAAAGACAGTGGACCAATAGTTTTCTTTGGGAAAGGGGAGGCAAGTGGAAAACTTGTGAGCCGTAATGGATTTTGGCATTGCAGTGGGTCTGGCTGAGCTGGTTTTCCACATAGCAGCAGTGTTTTCTGCTGGGAGCTAGAAGGGTGTTGATAACACACCCGTGTTGTGACTACTGCTGAGCAGTGCTCGCACAGCACCAAGGCTCTTCCCAGCCCTCACCCTCCAAGTGGGATGGGGTGGGCAAGATCTTGGGAGGGGACACAACCAGGACAGCTGACCCAAACTGACCAAAGGGATATTCCATACCATATGATGTCAGCTCAGCTATAAAGCTAGGGAGAAGAAGGAGGAGCGGGGCGGGAGGGGGGGAGAGGGAGGCATTCCCTTGTCCTCCAGAGCAACCGCTACGTGTCTTGGAGCTCTGCCTCCCTGGGAGTGGCCAAACATGGCCTACTGATGGGAAGTAGAGAATAAAACTTGGTTTTCCTTTGCTTCTGTGCGTGGATTTGCTTGGCTTTTGCTTCTGTTATTATTAAACTGCTTTTTGTTTCTCATTGTATTTTCCTCCCCTTTCTTTTTGCTCTGCTGAGGAGGGAGAGGGGAAGAAAAGTGGGCGGTGATAGAGGGGCTTGGTGGGCACCTGGTGCTCAGCCAAGGTTAACCCACCGCAGGCATATATATACATTGGGATTGCTTGAGCAATCTCTGAAATCTGTAAAAAAGTTCTCTTAAAGAATCAGGGTTTTAGAATTGATAGATTGATGATAGACATGTACCATTATACCTTTTAATACCTGTAGTATGTATTATCTTTTGCTTCTTTAGGATGTATAAGAAAGTTCCATAATGTATAAGAAATATTCCATGAACTGTTTGTCAAAAACCTGATGATTTCTGGAATTACAATAGTTGTGAAACTACATACTCATTGAATACTGTAAGCAAGGAAGAATACTATTTTAAAAGCTACTTTAACTCTATTTTCTATTTCACAAGCAGTATTACATAGGGGCAAAGATGATTCTGATAAAGATTCATCTACTTGATATCCTCAGGTGAACTGAGAATTAGCAATGGAAGACAATGATATAAACTGTAAAAGTTTCTATTTAAAAATTATTTTTTTACTACTTCTGTTTAAGAATCACAATTGAATTGACATATATATTTATGTTAAATTGTTAGCCTGTAAGGGTTTTTTTTGTCCCTGCATTTTCATCACAATTTAACATTTTGTAACTGTTCTGAAGAGTCCTCCCATTCCCCTTGCCTGTCTAGATCAATCACTTTGCCCTTACCAAGTATAAAAAACTTGGTATTAAAATAGTCAAGCATTACGTCTATGTAAAGCAATATAGGTTTGCTATGACTCTCCATATGCATTATTAAGATTTATGAAAGGGTTTTTATTTTCATCATTAAGTTATGAGAACAAAAGATATCCCCATTCTCATATAGTCTCATTGTTACCACACACTTACTAATAACAAATTTATCAATAAATAATTTAATTTCTGAAAGAAAATAATTTTTGTTGTTTGCTTTTATTCCATTCAGTGATCTTATTAAGCATTTTGTAAATGTGCTGTACAAAGTTCCTATAACAAATGTTGAAGCAATAACAAAACTCGAAGTAATAAAGCTTGACTGATATACTGCTTTGCTGAAGGGAGTTGAAAAGATAATTTTTCAAAGTGCATTTGCATTAAATCTCTCAATTTCACTAAGCTGAAAGAGCTTGTTTATCTTTTCTGAATAAATGAAATGAGTGGTAGATTATATTCTGAGTAAACAAAGTGAAAGGGTCAGATTATCAGGAAATACAAATACAAATTCAAGTAGATTAGAAATACATTCAGTTGACATTTTCTGTTAAAAATTTACTGAGATACTGAAGACTCAACTGGTAACTTGTTGTGGTGAACCGATCCACATATTAAGAATTTCTGCCTTATTAAAATAGCGAGCAAAAAACCACAGCAGCATGATGCCATGGTCCACCGGAAATCGGAAGTGCCATGGTCCTCCAGAAGCTGGAAGTATGATAACACAGGACATAAATATCAAAAATGAAAACAAACTCTCTCTTTCCGACTCGCTGTGCAAAGGTACATATTGTTGCTGGCAAGCACACCCCCTCCGCCGTTGCTAGAGAGGAGTGAGGAGGAGGAGGGGGGGGAGCTGAACTGAGCTGCCAGTGCAGCCTCCCCCGGAGAAGCCAAGTGGCCGGGGGAGCAGCCAGTGCTCCGAGAAGCTCTAGGAATCCGGGGGGGAGGAAGAAGCCACCGCCACAGGCTGCGAGTTGCACAATCGCTGCCGAGAGTTGCGCAATAGCCACCACTGCTGCTGAAAGCCGCGCTGCCAAAAGCTGCACCGCCAGAAAAGCCACGCCGCCAGAAAAGCTGCACTGAAGAAACTGCGCTGAAAGCCACGCCGCCAGAAAACTCACGCCAGAAAAGCTGCGCCAAAGAAACTGCGCCGAAAAGCCACAAGTTATTGCCGTCACTGGAACTGCCCAAATCTGCTGGCTGGGCGTCGTTGCCGTTCCACGGGGACCATCGCTGAACACCGAAAGGGCAGATGACGACACATGCACACACACATATGCACCATCGACACATACAGGTCATATATTGACATAATTAGATTCTTATTTGCCCTTAGCTCTCAGTGGGTGAGAGGGGGAGTGAGTGGGTGGATGTGACGTTCTTTGATACCGTAATATTTCCATAGAATAAATAAGGTTTATTCGAATATGTTTAACAATAAACTTGTTGAATACTCATTCGATCTCTGTATTTGCCTACAAGCTTTGTGGGGAAATATCTCTCTTTACCTCAATCCCTTCCCCTTTTGGAAGGCGGTTCGGACATCTGTGTTCCAACCGTGACAGTAGTTCTCTAATTCTGTAAAACTGTTAATTTCAGACTGTGGAAGTACTGACTGAATAAGGAAAACTTTAATCTGCATTTGATATATAGAAGAAACTGTTCTATTTCAAATCTTCCTGCGAGTAAAGGAATTAGGATGATATAGACTTATATTTACCTTCATGAATTATTCAAATAAGGCCAAATTCAGACCTTGAGTAAACATTGATTTCAGTAGAGCTGCATCTGCTTACATTAATCTGAAAGTATGCCCCGTTTGCCTCTTGCAAAGACTGCAATTAACATATATTTAATTGAACAAAATTAAAAGAACGTATAATCCCGCACTATTTGTGACTAAAAATTGAATAGCTGCTATACTCTCTTATTCTCCATATTAATACAGTATTTGGTGTACTACTTAGCTCTAATGACTGTTTTCCATGCTGTACTATCATTGAAAAGTTGTAAGTCTTAGCTCTACATCCAGCTAGCTTATTCAGCAGAAAGATCAAACTTTTGCAAGCTATTTCCTTTTGTCAGCTAGGTCAGGGGTGCAAAAATATGAAGAATATTTTTGGTAATGATCTTTCTATTAAGTCCACTGTTGTCATCGTGACATGGTCCCTTCCTTTTGGTGCAAGAGGTTGATTGGATATTTTTCTTTCCTAGCATGCTAGCTGATTCCAGATAAGTATCTTGGTAGGCATTTTTACATGTACCTTATAGACTTTTTAGCAAGGGATAAACCACAGGATTTGAAGTTGTTTTCCAAAACTCCAGCAGCAAAAGTGCAAAATTCAAAATTTATCTTCAAATATATATATGTTTGAATATATATATTTGAAAATATACATATATTTGAATATATATTTGAAAATATACATATATTTGAATATATATTTGAAAACATACATATTTAGAATATATGTTCAAAATGCAAATATCAAAAAGCTTACTTAGAATGGAGAAATATCCCCATATTTAACATTTTGACTTGATTTTTCTTTGCTGTATGTACCCAAAGTCATTCACTACCTGATACTTGTCAATTTTGAAAAAGCAATCATCATTTAGTTTTTTTAATGCATCTTGTACTACTCACTAAGTATTACTGAGGAAAAACTGTCAATGGACTGGAGGAAAGGCTTGCTCTACCATTACAAAAACTATTAGCCAGTTTTGGGAGGCATATTTTCTGTCATTATGGCCAGTTCTTTCATGTAGCTTTTAGATAACTGTGATCTGTTTGTCTCAGCACCTGATCAACCACATAAAAACACTAAAACAAAAACACTGATACTCTTCTTGAGCCTTCCTTTTCCTTCCTTTTTCTGTTACAATGAAGTGTTGCATTTGTTCCTTAATTTTGTTGTAAGCTCTCTTTGGCATAGATGATCTTTACTTTGCCAAACACTTTGGCTCTAATCTTAATTAGTACCTTATATGGCAACACAAATACTGTTAAAATAACTGTGAGTCATGAGGTCTAGGCTGCTTCTTGACGCTGGCACATGCTGTCTTTGATGTGGTAATGTTTCCAGTGATGTTTTCACAATGTTTTCTCCTTTTTTGCTAGACAAACATTAAAGATGATGGTATTAAGAGATTTTTTTTTTTAACTAAAAGGATGAAGAAGTGTGGTATTTGGATAATGAGGTGGGGTCATCTGTGCTCTAAGAGGCCTTGCTATCTCCAGTGCAACCCAGGAGAGTGGAGACTTTCCTGGCTATCACAGGATGCAGAGAAGGAGTGGGTGCTGCTGAGGCAGGACAGCCCTCCTGATCAGCAAGTACAACAAGATAACAGGAACCTGCGTACTCTTTGTTTCTAAGAAAAGGCTATTAAATCTGATAGCCACTCCTTGCCTCATTACCTGTGAAATGCATATTCCAGCTGACACCCTTGCATAAACTAATGAAGATTATATGGAGAACATGTTAAACATGTATGACTATAGCACTCATCTCTCCACCCAGATCATATTACAAGTCATGTGAGGGGGGAGGGGGGTGGGAACCGTGTAATTCTGGGGATAAAAGGATGGAGAAAATGATGGTTAAATTGGAAGAGAAGAACCCCAACATCTGACAGACCAGCCTACGGGCTGTGTTCTCTTCCTCCACCCCAGGTAGGGATGCCTCTCTGGGTAAGCACTGAACCTTTCACCCTCTGGTGAATGTTAACCCTGGGTTGTTGTTGTATTATTACTATTTTCTGCTAGCAGTATTAACCTTAATTAGTAGCACTACTGTAGTTTGTGAATTTATCAGCAGCAATCCCAAATTTGTTCTATCACTCTCAATAAAACAACTAATCTTGAATTATTTGTGAATCTAACCCAGTTAAAGTCCTTTGTGGGGACTCTGATAAACAGATCAGTGAAAGTCTTGGGACTCTGGCAGACAAATATTGAAATTATGTTCCTTTAACATGACAAGAAGCTGTGTAGATACTAGTGGAAGCTGTAGGTATATACCAACATGAACATAAGGAATGAATTCTTGGTACATTTTCAGATTGGTAGAACATGTGTCACATACCCAACATTTGCAAAACCACCCATAATTTGCTGCAATTTTTATTGATTGGTTGTGTTCCTGAAGCACTTTTCAGATAAATGCTAAAGTATCATTTAGATGCCAGTACTCTGTACTGTACTCTGTACTGTACTCTGTACTTTAAGTTGCACTCATATTTCCTAATTTTATGCATCTGAAATACAATCATCCCATCTGAGTTAGACAACTATAATATGTCTAAAGTAGTTAAATAAAAGAAGACAGGGAAAAATCAAGCACTAGGTATATGAGCACCTTTCTTGATTAATTTCTTCAATTTATGCACTTCAGTTTGGAAAGCAGTTTTTTGTACCGTTTTATAAGATAACAGTCAGTCATTGTTAGGTTTTAAAATGATGTTTGTGCATTTTTTGCCCTTTCTTTTAAAGATGACGCACGGAAATGAGCTCAAAAACTCGCAGAGAGTTTATGAGGAGGTATGTTTATTCACCGGCAGGTGCACGGGGGCTAGCTCCTCCCAAAGCGTGCACACCAGCATGGCTCCGCATCGTGTTTATAAGCAGTAAATCAATACATATTCATTAGATTGCCCAATACTCCTAGACACATACGTCGTCTATCCCCACTTCGTATGGTAATTAGGTCTCCTCCCCCTTGTGCTTGCGCAGCATGTTGTGGTGGTGGTCTTCTGGTGGTCGACCTGTCAGCTTGTGATGAAGTAAACACTCTTCCTCGGTCTTGTCCTTTTCACCCCCAAGTTTCGCGCAGACTCTCTGGGCCTCTGGCCTACCTCCAGTCTGTACAGAGCAGGTACTTCTCATTTGTCTTCGTTCTTGACACATTGGGTTCTCTATAGCTACTTGTGGCACTTTGCTTCAATGATCATTTTCAATAAGCATTGTGATTGGAACTTGCTAGGGCTTCGCTTCAATAATCAATTTCAATGAGTATTATGGTTGGATTTTGCAAGGATTTACCTCACCTCACTAGACTAGCTAAGTGGCATTATAGTTAAATTTTAAAAAGGCCTAGGGCTACATGTCCAGGCCTAGAGCTACATGTCCCCCCTTCAAAGATGCCCAGAAAACACTTATAAAACCCACAAATTTTAGTGAAAAATGAACCACTATTTTGTTTAAATTAAAAGAACTTCTTTTTTTTTTTTTAGAAGGTACATAGAGTACTAAAACATTTCAGAGCTTAACTACTTATTTGTGCACTAAATCTTAATTTTACTAGTCATTAAAATTTGGTGTGCATAATACTGCTTACTGAAGTACTTTGGGAGCCTTTCTGACTCTGTTTTTGGATATAAAATCCTACTAGTTTCTGAAAACAGGCAAAAATAACTGCCCAAATAAATAAGCTCCTCATGTAGATCAATGAAGAATTTTAATTTAGCCAATTAAGAGCATATAGATACCAAGACTTTTTAACCATTATTAAATATGTCTCTCTTTAGAGGAAGAAAAAAGTGATGTAGGTATTACTTCTGTTATCTGGTGTGTCACAAGTGTATTGGTTTAGCAAGAGCTGTGGCTGCGGGGTAGCCGAGCCACGTGGCTGCGCCGCCGCTCCCCGACCCCTCCCCTCTGCCGCAGGTGACAGACAAAGAAAAAAGAAGGTTTAAAAGTGCCTTTTTGAGTTGAGATAAGGAAGGTTTAGTATATATATATTTATATAAGAAAACAACATATAATGAGCACTTGCAGTTAACAAAGAAACCCAGCAGTGACAGTGATAAAGGAGCAATACAAAAAGATTGATAACAGAGAACAGAAAGGGAGCCAGCTCTCCCAGACAACAGCCAAACAGGAA
>VZZY01001844.1:211-13990 GCA_013400335.1 Eurystomus gularis
GAGTAAGAAGAAAGAAAAGGAAAGAAAGGCAGGAAGAAAGAGAAAGAAAGAACCCATTCCACCTCTTTCTCTCTCTCTGGGATCCTAATTAAAGGGAAAAAGGAATGTATGACTACTGTGTATATAAGCCTCCTCAGCTTGAAAGAGTAACATTTCTCTCTTTCAGGAACCTTAATTACTTGAACTTAAACACTAAATTTTTTCTTGACTATGAATTTGAGATGCTTTTCATCCTTTGACAACAGATCAACAGGCACAGCATATTCATTCAAAAGAATAACAATAAGAACAGCCCTCATGACCAATTTTTCATTTAACAACTCCAGGGCAATTTTGTTGGACAAGTTGCATAGTGAAGAAATTACTCTAAAAATAGTAAGGAAAGCAAAGTATTTTCGGCAAGAGTTTGTCCTTCTTATTTTTAATGTCAGCAACTTCCTTGTTCTAGAGTGACATCAGTAATATAATTTTCCTTCTTTGAATATGTCATGTCTTAGTATCATACACAAGATAGTCTGTATTTCAAGGGCTGCACATAGCCCAGTAATACCTGCCATATTAGTCTCTTCTATCAGTATATTGCATTTGTGTCCTAGATGTTGACACACCAAAAGGTTGACACTATCAGTAACTGAGTTTTCATGTCACTTCTCACCACCCTTTTGGTTACTTTTGACAATGTTTTATGGTTTAGTCCTAGGTAAATATTAGAGAATGAGAAATGTGCTAAGGGGATAAAGGGCATTCCCTCAATGCAATATGCCACAATAAGTAAAAAAAATTAATGGTAATTACATAATTTTAATTAAAAAAGTCTTTATAAGGCAGTTCAGTTTACCTGCAACATAATGAAACTATCTAAAGTGTAATAAAAACATTACCAATTCTAAACACTCTCTTAAAATCTTAACAAGTTAAACAAATTGACATTTGATTCTCAAAAGTCTTTGGATAAAATACCTCATAAGACATATTTTGAGAAACCTGATATCCACAGGGTTAGAAATATTGTACAGCCATGAATTAAAAACTGCTTTCAAAATAAGAAAGCAAGAGTAGGAATAAATGTTGAGTTCTTAGTGGAATGAGGCTGTTCATTAGTGGTACTTCAGAAGTCTGAACTAGAACCAACATTATTCAATATAGCTGTGAATAATCTAGAGGAGTAGGTGAATGCTGAGGCATCTTCTTGCCCATCCCTGTTACCATCTTTTTAACACAGCAAAACTTCACTTTTTTATTATGGAAGCCCTGTTTCTTCTCTTTTCTCCTATACTAAGCCCTTCTTTGGTGGGCAGGAGTTATCAGTTGCCAGCAGTTTTACATCACAATGGGGTTCATCCTTACTGAGGCCTCTTGGCACAATTCCAATACGCAAAGTTAATAAACGGTATTAACTCTGGGTCATTAGCAAATACAACTCAGTACCAATCTGAAAGAGTAACTTACCAAGCCTTTAGATTCTTGATAAAAATATGACAGAACCAACTAACAAATAGCATAGAGTAGGGAAATATTAACACACCGCAAATTAGTGGCAAAATATGTATGACTTATAAAATTACTTAAGTACTGTCAGGACTAAGTTTTTTTGCGAGAAAACAGTTATAGTGGAAAAAGATTATATTAAGGACAATGAAAAAATGTCTTAGGTTTGGGAGGAAAATTTCACAGAACAGATATTCCCGCCCAGGCTGACCCTCTGAGGTACTGGGAAAGAGTAGCAAAGTTTTAGTAACTAGCCATGTGGAGATTTTCCTAGGTCAGAGTAGATGCAACTACGTTAAAGTTTCTGTGCTCCAGTCAGTAGAGAATAATAGCACAACAACTTTGGAAACAGTAATAGAAGAGACAGTTCTGTGTTCCTGATGAGTGTGCATCGAAATCAGTTATTTCTCTTACTAGCACATGTATCTTAACAATTCATCTTCACACACTGCTACGATACCATGAGATCTTCCAGGAAAGTAAGGAGAAAAGCTTCTAAAGGATAAAGCTTCTCAGTGTATCTCAGCATTGCCACATATACCAAAAACTGTTCCTAGAAGTGGTGATTTGTGTCAGCACAGGACTCTAGGGAAAAAAAAAACAAAACAAAACAACAACTTGTTGAACTTTGGGCATTCCAGAATTCATATACATCAAGTAATATAAAATATTCACAAATCTTATAATTGAATTTTACCCTGTAGAACCTAGTCATGATTTCCAACAGTTTCCTCTCAACGTGATTTTATAGGGAGTGTAGTTGGGTCTGAGTTGCTTATGTAGGTGCATGGAATTGAAAACCATTGTTTCATTCATTACAGGCTCTTTCTATAGCTGAGTGCTAATCTGAGCATTCTTAAACTGTACTGTGCACCTAACAAAGAACTTCACTTCCAAATGGACACTGTATCTTCCTTCCTGCATATTGTGCCACTCTGAATTCTTTAGGACCACCAGACTAATATGGCTTTCTTTTACTTGCATGATTTTCCATAAAACTGTTGTATCATGCTAGCAGGAAGTGTTCATCAGTTTATCTTTGTGTCCACTTTTGTATGAAAAACAAGGTTTTCTGAAGTGAGTGTAGTAGTTGCTGGAGATGTGGTTTGCATTCAGTTGTGAACAGGGGACTTGCAGAAGACTGCGTATGTGATGGATGATTAACAATTAAGAATCTTAAGGTGAACGTGGAGGAGCTGGGAAGAGAAGCAGAGGTCCTCAAGAGGATAAATGAAACATGGTCAGTTTTAAATGTAGAAAATGAGAAGCAGCAAGGAGGTCAATGAGAGCGAATTGAGAACAGCATATAGAGAGGAAGAAGAGGAAGAGGAAAAAGAGATGTGAGATATGCAAAGGGAGTGAAATTGAATGACAAGGAAAAAGAAACATGCAACATAAACAGAATTCTGCAGAGCTTGTGGAGAATCTTGGCTTGACAGAGCACATCAAATAGCAGAATGGTGAGTGGACAACAGTGATGGCAGTGAGGAAGAACAGCCCAACAAACGGACATACATTGGAAAACACATTTTAATGCACATTTTTTCTTATACTGACTTTTCTGCTGTAAATACAGTCAAGGTTTACTGTGACAGAACAGATGTACATATGTAGAATATGCTCTAAGAGAGTATCATCTCTGCTGGTAGGCTCCAGTGGCATAAAAGAGGAAAGGTTCTTGATTTGCACGGTAAGTCTGAGACATTTATAATGGCAAATGTAGGGTGACAAACTAATAATGATTTTGAGGGGAATGTGACATTTTGTCTGTGTAGATAGGTTGGGTGTGTGAAAGATGTGGGTAACAGATAATTTTCTGATAATAAAGAAACTAGATTACTTATTACAGGAAAATAGAACGTGGGACTGCATATAGGAAAGCACTAACTATTTGAGAGTGTGGTTGATACAGAAATAGTAACGACATCATCCTGACATAAAGATCTCTATTTCCTGAAAACAGCTTTTGTTTAGTGAATCTCTCCTATTTTTAAGTGAAACAATTCATTTGGGAAATGTTGGGGACTACACAGGGAATTGTTTTGCAAAGCTTTTCTCTTTCTATGTTTCTTCCATTACATAGCCTTTTATGTCTCTGAGAGGATCACCACGATGCTTTCTTCACAGGATTGTATAAAGAAGCCTACAGTTCCTGGCCCAGATTCCACTATTACTACGGGGCAGAGCACCTGTCCCTCTGACATGAGTAGTTTCTGTACAGATATATCTAGACAAGATATGGTTTATTTAGAGGAAAAGATCTTTATAGTTTTATATGAGAAACACCTTTCCACGTTCCTGGAGATAAGTTGATTTACTGTAGCATAAAAACTGGTCTCTTAGATGGTAGGAATACAAGAACAGCACCCTGAAGCTAATAAAAAAGCATACCCTGTTTGGAAGTGGCACAAGACATCAATGAAAATACTATTGCTCAGGCCATTATTTAAAACACTGTCTCAATGAGCCAGTTCAACTCTTAGGACAACAGCAATTTACACAGTACTACACTGTTAGCTGGTCAATGGCTTGCTATTTGTACTGAAACATTTTCCTGGTATCTGAGGAGGACATTTAAAGATCAATTTTCTTTATCTCCCATAAATATGAAAACAATAAAGAGCTTGAGAATGCATAAAATATTTGAGTGCAGTTCTCTAAGGCCATTCAACCTTTTCAGTGTTCTGAAGAAATGTGGGTCAAGAAGGCCTTTGAAAACAAGTATTCTATTTTATATTTCAGAAAATTGTGATTATCACATTTTTTTTTAGTTTTAAAAAGGTCTCAACAATTTCTCTTTGGAAAAAAAGTGTAAATGAGCATTTTAAAATGTACCTCCTACTTTGGGATAGCATTATAGCATGTGTGGTTAGTTAAAGCAGGATTCTTGTATTTATATTTAACAAATAAGAAACATGTAAGTGTGTCACTGTGCTGTCTTAAAGATTCAGCCTCTGTCACAGGTGACGTACTCAGCACAGTAAAATAAGGATGTCTGTGAGCAAATCTAAGCCTCACAGATAAAGAGAGAGAAAAGAATTTGTTTACTGGAAAAGGTATTGCTCTTGCTTACTATGAGAAAGGAGTTTGAGTCAGTGCAGTGACTAAAGCCAGGTGTGAGCACAACTATTTGCCACTTGTCACTATACCTAAGGTGGAATACACTGGACGATGAGGATGGGGTATAGGCACTCTCAGGTTCTGGAAGTGTACTCTTTCTGTGGGTTTTTTTGTTTTGGTTTGTTAGTTGTTTGGGTTTTTTTATTTAATCTGAGTGCTTTTTTTTCTTCCTCTTTTTTGTTGTTTGGGGTTTTTTTTCCCCTAGAACTACATTTGGGAGTCTGTGGGGCCTAGAAGGGTTGGCAAGGGCATGAGCCTTCATGAGCAATGGGGTCAGAAATTTTTTGGTCTCAGGTTTGGTCCTTTCTTTTCCTTACTGCATCATCTTTATAGTATCAAACTGTTTGCCTCCCTTCGTTTTACCTATTATATATAGGAAACAATTTTAAATCACTTTTCATTCCATTATGTAGCTCAAATTAAAAACATAGCAAATTATATTGCAATTTAAATAGTGATGCTAAGGAATTTCTGTCTGCATCAAGAGTCAGACTTATTCTTATTTAAGAATAATTTTTACTTTTCAGAACCCTTACCTTGAGTAATTTATACGATGCTGGCCACTGTATCTTTGTAAAGGTTTAATTGCTCTTCAGGGGAGCAGTGTAGAGCAATTATACAAATGATATAAGATATCAATGATTTAAGTTATGAGGAAAGGCTGAGAAAGTTTGATCATATTCTCAGTGGAAAAGAAGAGTCTTCATGTAACCCAATTGAAGTTTTAAAAATTGTGAGGAGGACTGATAAAATCGGTCCAAGCAAGCTCTTTACACTTGCAAGACCACAGAAGCTAGAAGACATGATCTAAAAATTAGAAAGTTGGGAACAAGAAAAGAAATGCTAAGGCAAAACTACTTTACACAGAAGGATTAGAAGTATATGGAATAAATTACTATAAAGGGCCCCTGAAGCAAGAAGCATCATTGAATTCAAGAGGGAATGAGATGAATTTCTAAACAAAAAGAGCAGATAGCAGGGTAGTAGAGAAAATAGTCAAATGGAAAAAAGGGAGACAATAAGGAACAAGTAAGAAGAGCATGAGAGCCTTTCCCTCTCATTTCTTTTGTTCTTCTTGCTGCTATTTATCTTTGGATATCAATTTACTATTACCTAAAACAATGGACATCCTCATGGTACATGTCAGTCAGTCTTTATCAGAGATGATTTGCAGCACTACAACATTTAATAGTAAGTTTATGTAATTAAGGGGTTCCTGGATTTTGGCACATGGTCATCTTTGATCAAATCTTGAAAATGAACCTGTTACTGATCCTACCTAGTTAGTCAGATTGGATAACTATGTATCAAGGAAAATCCTGCCAAACAGACACGGTGGTACAAAGTGATCCGATCTTTTTCCTCCCACAACTCCAGCTACTGCTGGCAAGTGCAAGTTGTTGGAATACTGAGCATCCTGCTCCTGGGATATTTTTCTGCTTTGGACCTGAAATTTTCAGAGGTGGCTTTTACTAATAGACACAGAGGATGTAGTTACATGAAGATTTTCTCTAGTGAGAAAGTCAATTTATGAAGTTCCAGCTTCCAACCACAGATACTCATTCCAGTCCCCACACCATAATTTACTGTATTCCCAAGAAGCAGCAGAAATTTTAGATTATTTTACAGATTCTGACTATAAACGTTGTTTGAATTTTCCTATGACTGTGCAAACCAATAAGGAACAGCAAAGGCTCTGAAGCTGTGCATACTCAGAAAGACAAGATTCCACTGATTTACTTTCAGACAGGTATATTGAGAATGACAGCTTTAATTATACAGGAACGAAAGGCTGAAAAGCCCATGTGCACCTGAGGAAGCTTCTTAGGTTTCATTGTTGACTGCCACTTATGTCCGTTTTTGAAAACCTAATTATTTCTCAACAATATTAAATATTTAAAACCTAATTATTGCTCAGTTGCTTCATTTTCTTCTAGCCCCCCCCACACACACACACCTGTTTTAATTTTTATGTATCAGGCACATGTTATCATGTCAAAAAAAAGCATATAGACAATTATACATTGACATCCTAGTCCTCACCTTATTAATTGCCTTATAGCTTTCAGAAATACACCAAAAATAACAAAAAGCTTAGTATATGTGGTAAATAGCAATAGTATCCTCTGGTTTGTTTTCTTGGGAAGTGAGGGACATTGAAAAGATTATGCAGTTTCTTTCAACTTAAAGCTTCATTTTTTTTTCTTGAAGAAAATGTGCTATTTTTTTCTTCCGCATTTTAAACATTAATTTCCAAGGTATCAACGGCTAATTATTCAGCAGTTACTTTAATGTTTCAGATAGGGAATAAGTAGCCTTGGGGAGAACAGATCATGCTTTTAAAGTATGTCTAGCTACAGTAAAGGATTATTACTAGAAGACATCCACTGCATATAGTCACTGCAATTTTTTATCCATTCAAAGACAGAGCAGAGTGGTAAAATTTAATCTCATTTTCTAAAAAATCAAAACTAGATGTTGCCTAGTAGCCCTGTGTCCATAGTTGAGGTTCTGAAAGACGAGCTCTGGAGTACAGTATTTACTGGCATTGGCTGTCAACCCCACCTCATGGTAGGCACAGTGGAAAGGGAAATTCATTTGCCCTTTTCTGCCTATTTCACACCTTAGAATCTTTCTGTGACTCCACCTTCTCTGGTCTTTGGTGAAACCATGGTCTATGAGCTGAATAACTGGAAGTAGCACAGTTTAGCCTCCTTAGGCAAGGCTCTCAAAGCTCATCAGTCACACCCCCAATGCCAGAGCTCCTCAGCCTTGTCCGCTGCAAGCTCTCCAGCACCAGGAGTACCAGAGTGGATTGCAAGTAAGGGAGAAAATAGAAATGATATCTCAAAGGAAAATTCACACTTTCATGTGGTTAAATCTTTGGTGACATCCTTTGGGAACTCCCTCCCACAACAGTAAGCTGTCCAGGTGGTCTTAAACACAACATGTCCTGTTGCAAAACCATTAAGTGAGAAGTAACATGCACTTAAACTCTGTCCAACAACAATCCTATCTGATTGTTTCCATATGATAAATTCTCACTAGGAACTGGAATAATTCTTCAAAACCCTTGTAATGGACAGTTCATGTCCTGTCCTCTCCATGGTTCAGTTGGAGAGCGAAAACAGCATGGTTCAGGGGCCAGCTGCAGGTCCTTAGGTCAAGTGATGCTCCCTGACTCCAATTCCACCACATAGCTTCTAGATCTTCTCTGAGGGTCACCAAATGTCATGGCCATAAGACATGACATTATTTGGGGAGTGTTTTCCTCAGTTCAAAGTTCATGAAACAATGCGAGTGTTCCTCTGCAGCCTGGCTGACTGGAGGGTTTTTAGCCCCAAGCTGATTATTTGTTTGCACATTTTAATACATGGGGTTAGAATGTGTAGAAGTTTGGAAAGTAAAGACAGTTAGGATTGTCTTGGAAGACTGTGCCATGGAGAAGAGCTAGACATGTTGTAAACTTATTGTAATTCTCTTTTGTGAGTGATCTCTGACCTGTGCTCTTCCCCAGGTAGTATCTGGAGATATCATCTGGGAAAGTGCTAGGTGGCAAAGGCCAAAAGTGTACATGGGACTCTGCTAACAGTCAATGCCATGAGTGATGGCAGGCCACGGCTTAAGCCTGTGACCTGGACCTGATATAGCTGTTACCACCATAAAACCAAGTTTACTTAACTCTTTTCTCGGCATATTTCTATGTATTCTACTTTGGTACATAGTTTCTAACTTACCTCAGCATGAAGTTTTGGGTCACCACAAACTTGCTTAAGGTATTTTGTTAAGCATCTTTAAAAGGAAGTAAGCATTATAAGTTTTATTAACCAAATATAGCAGTGGTTCAGACTCTTAAAAACATATCTATATCTGGCTTATAGTAAAAGTGTTCCTTACATTTAGCTTATTAGTATAGACATAGCCTCTGAGTTTGGGATGGGAATTCCAGCTGAGGCAAAATCTCTGTTCAGTGTTCTGGTTATTCTGACCAGAAACATCCAAATTTGGCTAGGGCTTTTTAGGTCAGGGCTGAAGCCTGCTTTTCCCTCCTGCTAGACTTTATGACATTCTGATCATAGAATCATTTAGGTTGGAAAAGACTTTTAAGATCGACTCCAAATGTTAACCTAGCACAGCCGAGTCCACGACTAAACCATGACCCTAAGCATCACATCTACATGTCTTTTAAATGCCTCTAGAGATGATGACTCAACCACTTACATGGGCAGCCCATTCCAATGTTTGACAACCCTTTTGGTTAAGAAATTTTTCCTAATATCCCATCTAAACCTCCCCTGGCACAACTTGAGGTCATTTCCTCTTGTCCTATAACTTGTTACTTGGGAGAAGAGACTCACAACCACCTCCTTTCAGGTGGTTGTAGAGAGCAGTAAGGTCTCCCCTGAACCTCCTTTTCTCTAGGCTAAACAATCTGAGTTCCCTCAGCCACTCCTCATAAGACTCATTCTCTAGACTCTTCACCAGCTTGGTTCTCCTTCTCTGGACACGCTCCAGAACTTCAATGGCTTTTCTTATAGTGAGGGGCCCAGAACTGAACACAGCATTCAAGATGTAGCCTCACCAATGCCAGTTACAGGGGGAAGATCACTTCCCTAGTCCTGCTGGCCACACTATTTCTGACACAATCCAGGATGTTGTTGGCCTTCTTGGCCACCTGGGCACACTGCCAGCTTATATTCAGCTGGTTGTTGACCAGCATCCCCAGATCCTTTTCTGCTGGACATATTTCTAGCCACTCTGTTGTGACCCAAGTGCAGGATCCATCACTTAGCCTTTTTGAACCTCATACAATTGGCCTTGGCCCATTGATGAAGCCTGGCCAGATCCCTTTGTAGGGAAGATCCCTTACTTCCCTCAAGAAGATTGACACTGCTGCCCAACTTGGTGTTTTCTGCAAGCTTACTGAGGGTGCCCTCCATCCCCTCATATCACTGATAAAGATATTAAACAGAATTGGCCTCAATATGGGGAATACAACTTATGACCGATCACCAACTGACTTAGCTTCATTCACCACAATTTGGGCATTTTAGTAGATATATGTCCTTAGCTCCAATTTAATATCTAAAGGTTTACAGCTTGTGGGACAGGTGAAGATTCTTTCCATTGGAATAGATTTTGCAGAGGAATATAGGAGGGTAGCAGAATCTCTGTAACCCTCCTGTGATCCCCAGGCAGCAGGAGCAGCCTCCAAGGGGTCACTGAAATAAGCCCAGGTAAGACCAGCAACAAGGGTCTTACACCTGACACCATGGCACAGGCCAAGATTGCTCCCCTGGCTGCTCCTCTGTGCAACCCGTCCACACCAAAACGAGCACAGGTAGATTCATAGATATTGCCCTAAAATTTGAATAGAAATATTTTTTTTAGTTTTCTATGTTTTCACATCCATTCCTTCTCCCCTTAAAACCACTTACTATATTTTAGATCTGTCCAGATCACAGTAATTTAACCAACAGAGTACTATTCTAGTCTTAAGAGTTGACATATTTATACATGTTAGTCTGTTTCTCTTTAATTACCTGAGAAAGAGGAAAATAATGATACCATAAAGATGTTGAATTTTTAGGAGTACTGGTTCTCCAACCTATTGTTAAGCAGCACATACAAGTGTTTTGTGTATGCTGAGATTAATTTTCTGTACGCAGTTTCCCTTGGGATATTTATATTCTTCCAATCAGCATAGAACTGTCCATCAAAAGTAACTTTATAAATATATATGTACCCACACACCACACACACACAGATGCACGCACAATGACTGCCACAAACTTTTTGGGGTTGCTTCTTTAAAGAGCTGTAAATCTGAGTAACATTCTCTCTGCAGAGTGACCTGTTCAGGTAGGTGGGTGATCATTTCAACAGACAATTGGTACAGAAGTACTTGTTGGTTTATTTCTCTTCTTTTTTTTCTCCCTTCCACTTTTGCAAACAGTTAAGTTAAAAATTCTCTTGTCTGAGAGGTAGAAATTATTAATGCAAAGGGGAAAAAATAGTTTCATAAGAGATGCTTTGGAGTCCAGCCTATTTTGGTTTTCTTACTCAAATCATTTACTTCTAATTAGATAAGAGAACAAAAAAAAAATCCAAAGGGGAAAATACATTTTTTTTTCCACAAATTGCTTCCATCATTTCTGAACTCTGCTAAGCATTTTTAATAGATATGTGCCCTTAGCTCATCTTTTGCATGCTAACAATTTAATCTGAATACCAATATAGACACAAAATAAACGATTGTTTCCTGCCAGAGGTATCTGCAGAAGAAATCTTGGAGTAAAACATTGTCTTTGCAGCTCATTGTGTCTCTAATTAGACTGGAAGGAGGCAGAAGCTTGCTGGTGTCAGTCTGTGTTTAGCATGCCCTGGAGCTTCAAGCTCCTGTGGGTATCAAAGTGCACTAATTAAATGAGGGGTCCACAATACCGCACTAAACATCAGAGTGAGAGACAGAGTCCAGTGTCCTCAGTGCCTTTGAGAATCCATGGCCCACGCTAATTACCCATTGTTGAATTGACTTCCCATTCTACAAGGAATGAATGGTGCCTCTCTTCCCCCTTCCCCCAGCCTCCTCCCCCCCCTTAGATTTTACCATCTTTGCTTTGGCCGCCTAATTAATCTTATGGAAATCTCCCGAAGCCAGATTCCAGCAAGGTTGCCCCGATGTTTATAATTTGATTTGTGATGATAAAAGTGAAGACACACGGTGATGGAACAGTGTCATTTTCAACACTCTTGAGAATCGAAGAGGCTATCAATCTTTCCCACGTGCATGGCAAACTGATATCCTAGAAAATTAACTTCAATTAATAACAGAAATCCCCAGACACTCAGGGAAGTAAAGATGCTTTGAAAGAGAACCTTCAAAGATGTCTCTGGTTTGTCTTTTATATGCAGACTCTTTTTTTATAAAGAAGAGATTCTCAATAAGGGAATGTGTGGCAATCGGGGGAGTTCCCACTCTCCCCTTTTAATCTGAGCAAGAAGAGGAAGCATTTTATATTTAGTTTAGGAAGAAGTTAACCAAAGGTCTGTAGGTTAAATCTGTTTTTATTTCCTCTCTGTAGATAGTACTACTTAAAGGATTATGCTACACACTTCACTGAGGAAAAGAAATTTAAAATAAAAATGTTTTTTACTGTAACTCTCCCCTCCACAAAATGCTGGAAAGTTAAGGTTGGGCTGCTGGTCATTGACAGCCTTCTTTGCCTTGACAAGATTTGTGATCTAAAGCTGAATGTTCTATCAGGAAAAAAAGACTTGTTAAGATTTTACATGTTCTAATAACTGCAATGACACAGATACTAAAGACTCCTATAAAAGCAAGCCTCACTCCTGTGAAACCTTGCAACACATGAATTTTACTCTACAAAAAAAATCTGCCATGTCTACACTTCTGAGTGGCATTTCTATGTTGCTATTGTATAGGGTAGTTGGTTACACAACACAACTTCAGTTTATTACTACCAAAATAGAAACAGATGTAACATTTCACCACTTGTGATATTGAGAAATTCCTGCTGAACAAACACTCAAAATTTAAAAGAAATACTTTTCACTATGTTCACTTAAAAGAAACAGAAATACTTTCTATTTAGGGTTGGGGGATTTTTTCACATAACATACCACAGACAACAAATTCTAATTTAATTTGATGTGATATATGAACAAAACCCAGTACCTTAATGTTTAGTTTCCAAGTAATTTTCAAGGTAGCTTGAAACGAACCGAAGTTACAGTCTTAGCTTAGCAGCAAGAATGGGTTAAGTTTATTGCATTTCAGGTTCTTGTTATAATCACTGTCACGTGAATGAATTCATGTTGTGCCATTTCTTGCTCTCATTACAACCTTTGTTACGAGAATGAGGTATTAGGATTTTAATGCCTCATATATTCTGTGAATTATGTTAGTGTGCTGTACTACTTTGACCTTTTAAGTATTCTGTAATTTGATTGGCTGGCAATTCTAGTCCTTTTCTTGTTGACAGCCTCAATAACCTTTCAGACAAAGGTGGAATGGCGATCCAATCAAAATATGGAATATTTAAGAGTTCAAACTACGTAGTGTAAAGGATGGCTATGGTTCATAGGGGGAAAACACAATTTTAATTCTTCTAGTGCTTAAAAACTGAGACATAAATAAAAACCAGAAGAAATAATGCATTCTAAAGTTAAAGATTAGGATAACAAATGATAGTGATAGGATTTTTTTAAACTTACTTTGTGATAATTTGTGGTATTCTATTGGCTAACTCTACTTGATAGATACACCATTATAATTTTTTAACATCATTTTTAATATTGTCATATCATATGAAATTTTATGAAATGAAAGTCTGATTTTATGTCTTAAGTATCTAGATCTATTTTAAAACAATTTTATCAAATAGTAAATACAAGAAATAAGTATACACTAAGAGGCAGCACCTGAACACCTTTGTAAGGATTATTAGTAGTGATAGTAATCCATATATCATGTGCCGGGTGTACAAAATACCATGAAAACATTAAAAAGTACATGTTCATTATTATTTGCTACTATCATCTGCATGTTCATATTTAATGACTGAAGAAGGATGTCTATTTGTCAGGAGCTGACATTTGGGGTTTTTTTTTAAGAATACTTTTCATTTAAAAGTAACCCTCAGTGGCAAACAATACTAATTAGAATGAATGCACACTGACTATATTTTCCACTGTATGTAGTATAGAAAGCAAACTAATTTAGCAGAACCTAGTAAACTTGATGTAATTTTTTTCCCCTTTTTTATAAAAAAATATTTTTTATCTTCAATAGAATTTTATATGGAGAACTCATGCAAACAGAAGAAACACTTCAAGAAGTTTTCTGATTTAATATCCTTTGAAATTTCAGGAAAATCCAGTTGCCACACCCAATTTGATGTAACTTGGGGCTGAATTGCTGTAACTATATCTATATATAGGTAGGGTACGGTTTATCCTTTCTGTTTTATTTTTGGTTTCAAGTACAGTTTTTCTTTGATTAGAGGCTGTAGCTGGCCTATAGTTTTGTCTATGGATTCCATATGAGGGTTGAAGTGACATACAATTTTAAGGCCACTTCAGAGGAATCTTTCTTTTCCAGTGAAGGAAATAAAAAAAAAATGGATTCTTCCTTTCCTTTCCTTTCCT
>VZZY01001845.1:0-24933 GCA_013400335.1 Eurystomus gularis
GGGGGTGGCGGGGCGCCCGCGGGCTCTCCGAACTCCCCCCCCCCAGCCTTGGGGCTCTGTGACTTGAGCGGCTGAACCGAAAGTTGCCTCCCGGTGAGGTGGAGCGGTAGCGTCTCTTTACTTGCGGTGTGGCTGTAAGGTTCACTTTGCTCCTGCCGAACGCAGAGCGTCTTCAGAATGGGCTTGAGAGAGCTCACCGCGCCGTGAGAGAAAACGCGGCTCCTCAGCGGGCGGCTCCAAGGTGCCTGACTGTCCTTAACACCGAATTTTTACGAGCTACGGTCTGATTGTCCGATAAAATTCCCATTTAAAGTCTTTGCCACAGGTGCATGCTCGTCAGGTCTTACTGAAGACAGGGGTTTAATTTTTTTTAGCTTGTGATATGTGCGTTGAAGAGAAATGCCTCTAGATTAAGAAGGGAATCGTCCCATCTAGAAAAAATAAAACTGCATAGCACATCCAGAGGATATCAAATTTTGTTAGGAAGAACTGAAAAAAAATCCCCATGCCTGATTGTGAAACATCTTGTTGTATGTTATCAAACCTCTGGATAGAGCAGAGCATTTCATTATTTGTTTGTTTCATGTACATGTCTAAGTTGTGGAGGATGTAGGGTGCATCTATTCCTAAATTGGGAGAGGCTTCCCTACTTTTAATACTATTTTTGTACAATTTAGTTTTCGTGTTGTGGAATTTTAGTGTGACATCAGTGAAAATGTGGGACCTGAAGGGCAGCTCTAAATGTTGCTTCTGACAGAAATTATTTTACCTTTTGTTATTGAAAGGAGTGCTGAAAATGGCCATAGGGGAAAGTAATGATCAAACCAACTAGTTTTAGTCATGGACTACTATAAAATATATCATTCATGTATTTTCACACTTCTGTTTTACAATCCATTTTCAGTGTTCATTGTATCTGTATGGGTAACACTAAGAGAGAGAATAAGTTATATAGAAAATAGGAAGATACGATGCTATGGCCATAAAAACCCTGAGCAATCAGGGTCAGTTATGGCAAGGGCATTCCTTATTTCCACCTCTTCTACACTAAACGCGATGAATAATTTCAGTTTGTAATTGTATAGCATACAGTCCTATCAGTGCTGTATTAGATTTTGCCCTTACTCATGCCTTAGAAGACATCAGATTTTCATAGCAGCACAACACAGTCTTCCTTTTATGTCACTCTCATTAGTGCATGCTAATGTCTGCTACATTAATGCAAGGCCTAACGAGACACGTGAATGTGGTTTTAAAAAAAACTATTTACATATGTTATAGAATAACCAAGACAACCTATATGCATGTCTCTAGACAAGTATTTTGTATTCCTGGATTAAATTAGTAATATTTAAATAGTGTTTAAAAAAGCAGGTGAAAAATGGGGAAACTAGTTACCAAAACAGTTTAGCTCAAAGAAGAATCTGTCAAGGATGAAGTGTTTTTTTGATGTTGACATAACTTTTCCCAACAAGTTCCAGTATTGAGGTAATGGCTGCATAAAGTAGTCATGAAATACCTACCTTCTGGATAACATCTTTTTTCACCTTGTTTCAAAACTTTCAATAAAGTGAGAGACCTCTTATCTTTGGTACTGTCATTGTACCAAATAATAAGTGTAACTCAAGAAATGCATGTGAACTGACAAATTACTGAATTGAGGTGCTTCAAATGCACACTCCGCCCAATTAATAAAATGCTTGTAAAAATGTCTACTTTTGACGATGACTTTATTTAAACCCAGGAATTGGATGAAAGAAAATGAGTACAATAAAGAAGTTCCCCATTGTGTAAACACTTAAATGTGTAAGCTTAAAATGCCAGTTGTAAACATTTGGAATCCCAGCTGTGAAGAATGTTTTGAAATCTTGTGCATTTAACTGAGAAAAAAAATCCCTTAAATTTGCATAGGGTGGTACTTTCAGAATTTACATCTTGGCACCTGTTTGCAATGATTGCTGTCGGGTTTTCACAAACAGTTCTAGTAATCATAATTTAGCTTAGCTTTACTGTCTGATATATTTACTCTTCGATTTTGTATTTACAAACATACCAACATTAATACTGAATGGCAAAGGAATGTTTTGTTTGGGTTTCTTGGTAGTCTGAGGGAAAAAGGTGGAAGGGGAATAAGTGTATTAATCTGACTTGGTAAACAGACAACTCTTCCACTTCATTCTTAATGCTTTCTTGCCTGTTATTAAAGAGGAATTTTCCGAGAATTAATATGCTGCAGTCTTACAAATTATTGTTATTACTATTTTGGGATTAATATTTTTGTTTGCTTTCCTGAAACAGAAAGACTTTTTTTTATATAAAGTTCAAAGACACTTAGGTTGTTATTCTTCACCCGATAAATCAATGTGTGGTGTCTTACAGATCTGTAGCAAAGCAGACACAAACAATAGTATTGACAGGGAAGTGAACTTAGTCATTCATCTTAATGGAGTGGTGCGTTCAAAAACAAATTATGACTGTGCCAAGGGCTAGCTCTTACTTGCTAAGAAAAACCCTGTAGGTAGGCAAGGCTGTGGAGCTGCACAGGAACAACGTACCACTGCAGTCTGAACAGAACTGCTTGACACATGAGCCTCAACTGATGGTGTAGGGTGCGTGCTTGCATGTTCATCTAGGTTTTCATTAGTTGTCCATGACATCCAGTTACGAACAAGTTGCATTATTATGCAGGATTTCAGCCTGTGTTGTAGGTTTGTTGTTTGGTTGCCAAAACACAATGAATTGGGCAATTACTCTCAAACCTAAAAATACAGATAATAGCATCTGAGCTGTGAACTTCTTTGTGCAAAACCTATATAAGCTTTTAAGGTTGCATCAGGTCACAGTTAGACAATATACTGTGCTAAGCATGCATGCATAGGTTTCCACACATAGGTAAACCAGAAAGAATTGTTGTACCCTGGCTTCTTTCAAACTGCATCTGCCATTATGTGTTACCAGACGATTTCTGAAGTAAACTATAGAACTTGCAGAGTTTATAATGTGTCATGTCTGTCAGTGAACTGTAAAAGGAAGCTGTTGCTTTTTCAGTTACCAGGTATTAGTACAGCTTGTCAGGTTATGCAAGGTTGATTTTTCTGCACTTCCTTCTAAAAGGCACCTGTATTCTTTTTCTTCCTTTTACCAAAAAAAAAAAAAAAAAAAAAAAAAAGCAAACCATAAATAATGTCAAATGTCACTTTTGAAATTCATATAGCCTTTATTTTCACAATGATTACACTTGATGTAAATTGGGTAGCTCAAAGTAGGTAATAAAGCTTTTTTGATTCTGTTATTAAATTCCCAGATTAGTAACGACCTTGAGTTATTCGTCAGTTCAAAGAAGTTGGCTTATTTTTATTCACAGATTTATTTTTACATAAGTGCAATCCATCACAGATAAGCACTCTTTCTGCATACAGCACTCAGAATTCTCCTGTAGCAATACAGAGACCAAGGACTAAGTGTCTACAGAGACTGAACTTCTCTCTAAGTGAGACTGATGTTTTACTGCTAGAGGATATCTCTAACTTTGAGGACTTAAGGTACTGTGAAGAAAGCTGTGCTGCTGTCTGTGTTGTACTTGTCCTGATGGATTCTGCTGTTTAGCTGTCCAGCTAGTATTTTTTGTGAGCATTAACGTCATTTTGGGAAAATGGGGAAATTAAATAAAACCATTTCAGTGAAAGTGTGTAGAGAAAGTAATGAGCAAAATAATATTTTAGTTTCAAGCTATTAAGAGATTTAAAAAAATATTTTTACCTATGTGTCCCACATCCATATAGACCTGAGTGCTAATGAAGACTTTGGAAACTCTACCATTGTAGACATGCATGAAATTACTTTTTAATCCAAAAGCCTTGATTTGTAAGCCTTAAGTATGAAATGGACAGATTTGCAAGTAGTGCTTCATGATATATTCTTGGCCTTGTATTTGGCAGGACTGAGTGCTGTTTGAATATTTGATATATAATTTGTTTAGGACAAATGAGAATGATATGGAAATATTAAAAATTAAGAAATGTATAGCTCAAGCAGATGTAGTTTAAAACTAAGTCAGCACAGTAGTTCTTATGTAGTCTGATGGTGTGAAAACACCACAGAGGAACCTCAGTGGTGTAAACCTGGAAACTGCAGTTACCAAATGTATACAACTTGGCCTTGTGTGAGAAAGGAGACACGTCGCTATTTAAGCTAAATGTTATAAGGAAGCATGGAAAGACAAACCAAAGAGAGTAGTTGACAGTTGGTGAGCAGTGGTTTTTCTATCTCCTATGATTTATTCAGTGATCAGTGTTTTCCGTGCCAGCCAGCATCTTTCCTGCATCAGGAAACAAGCCAGCGTAGTTCCTAGAAACTAGACTGACACCAGCACAGAGGGGATGACTGCCCCACATCTACCTACTCTTCTGAGGTCCTTTTCAAAGCCTCTGCTTCTGGCTGCTCTCAAACTGGCCTTCGATACTGGATCAGATATACCTTGAGTTTGATCTAGAAGGATTATTCCTATCCTCCTGTGAATTTATCAGTTAATTTTTGGCCAGACAACAGTTCTTTTGGCAAGTCAAATAGTTTACAAATGAGAGAAGGAAAAAGCATGCAGGAAATTAATTTTTTTTTCTTATGGAAATCTCCTCTGTTTCCAGACACTTATTTTTAGATCTATTTACTTAGATCTGAACTCTACTTGAGGGTTTGTATAGGGTATCTGACATTAGACTTTTCATTTGAGACTTTCAGAAAAGTCTAAAAGTTCATTAAGCTGTTTTTCAGTAAGATATAGAGGAAGTTAATATCCAATTTGTTGGCTATTTTTCAAAAACGAAAACCCTAACATGTTTAAAATCTCCGTTAACTAATGAGTGATATTTAGAAGTTGATACACATGTGCAATGAGAAGCATTTTATTGTTCTTCTACCTCAATATAGCATAGCTGTGTTAGGGTATTTTCTTATTCCAGCTATGTGTGTAAGATGGAATGTTTCAATTAGGATCACTGGATTTCTTTAACTTGACATTGACACAAAGAGGAGGCTGGCCTTTTGTTTGTTATGCTTCTTAACATGCTGAACTCTGTCAGAGAGGGAGAATGGTAAATAGTATGGAAAGAGACAAGTAAGGAAATAAATTATTTGTCCAAAATCTATCCTCTGCAAAGCAGGTTATCGTTCAGGAGAGGTCAACAAAAAACTGTCTGTTGTGAACGATACATCTTCAGAGGCTGGTTTTGAACTTCTGGATGGACATTTAAAATGCATACTTCTTTCCATTTCTGTATTTATTCCTCAAAGTTACCATCACTCTATCTTCTGTTGTAATTAGGCCTGAACATTTCCAGACTGTACAAAAGCCTGTAAAATTTAACAATGAGATTATCTTCAGCTGATTCATTTCTATTGTAATCCCCTTAGTTAGTCTTCCAGTCTACCACTTATTCCAGCAATCCTTATCCTAGTTCCAAGGATGCTTTCATTACCAATCTTGCAACACCTTTTTTTGTATGTGTAGGTAGGCTATTGATCATTCCCATGTCTAAGAACAAGTCTGTTCAAAATAGGTAGGCATTAAAGAGAAGTCACTTCAATTAATTCAGCATCCCTTTGTAATGTAAGTACTAATTTTTATCTGTCACAGAACATAGCTTAGAGAACAATCTTGGCTTTTAATCAACTGCATGTTTTATATGGATATCTAAAGCTTACTAATACATTGTATGAAAAAACAACAACCTCAAACATCCCAACAAACTCCAAAACAACCCCCTCTAACTTTTTTTCCTAGTCAGCAGGAAAGTTTTGCTAATTTAGTTGTCTCAGCCACAACATTTCTATCATGTATTGTCTTGGATCTCTGCATTTGGACTAAAGTCTATTATCCTGTAAAAAAAACCTATAAAGATGCTGATTATCTTGATAATGGTTAAAGATGCTGTTTACCTTGATAACGGTGATAACTTAATAATTGGAGATTTATTGATTTTAGTCAGTGGAGGTGTTTTTATGATGCTTTTATAGATTAAGAAAACCCACCACCCAAATAATGCATGGGTGTTCCTCCCTGTTTATGATACTGTACAAATAGTTTCCTACACTTTAAAAATTTTACAGTATGTCATAGTTTTCCTCAACCTTTAATCCAGCAGATACTATTACTTTGTTTTATGAGTCTGTTCACATTCTGAATACATAAAGCCTCAATAATTATGTTTATTTCAAGAAAGTAGGGGTGTTTTGATCATTAAGGCTAGATTAAAAAATGCTGCAATATTCCGGACTGACGTTTATTTTGGTAGTCCAGTAGGGTCAGTTCGTTAAAACTGAAAAATATTTATGAGGAAATTATATATAGATTGAAAATAAAATTTCCTTTCTGTAGAATAATTTGAGGATTTTAAATGTGTTTAGTCTCTAAATATAAAAAGGTGAAATTAACTTTTAAGAACAAGTCTGAAATCTTGATTCAAAACCCAGGAAACATTTTGTTATGAAAAGAATCCTAATGATATAACACAAGGCAGAATAAACTGCAGGAACATCAAACACAGACTTGAAACAAGGTGAATCTAAAGAACTTTAGATTTGAATCTTTTTCCTCATCTCTGCAAATCTGTATGGAATATGATATTATAAAACCTGTTTTTATATGATCCCAGTGTTTTGAAGCTTTTGTCCTTAAATCCCCCCCACACACACTTCTCTGTGAAACCGCACACCATGTTTCAAAGTTCTGTAACTGTGATTTATCTCTATGCAAAGTAAGGGACAAACTGAAACTGAGGAAAGATTAAATCCTGATTTTGTTTCTATTACCCACCAGGCCATGCTTCATTCATTTGATCACCAGCTTCATGACCCTTAACATTTCCTCTA
Organism: Eurystomus gularis; assembly: GCA_013400335.1. Taxonomy (NCBI): domain Eukaryota; kingdom Metazoa; phylum Chordata; class Aves; order Coraciiformes; family Coraciidae; genus Eurystomus; species Eurystomus gularis. The sequence goes on from VZZY01001845.1 coordinate 6,868, forward strand.
CTGTAGTGTTAATGTTGCTTGAAATACTCTTCTGAAAAATGTGGGGGTTAAGGGGGGCTGGTGCAAAAGAGAAGCCCACACACACTCTTCAGGATGCTGCTGTGGGGGAAGTTGTATGACCAGAACAGACCTCTATCCACGGATCTCTCTTCCTTGCACCAGCTAGTACAAAACAGCTCTAGCATAAGAAAGATGGAGAAGGTCTTCCTTCTCTCACCCCATTTCCCTTTTTCCCCTCTTCCACTGTCCCCTGTGTTGTATGTGTTCATACTTTAAGATTCTACTTAAAGTCTCTAAGAAACAAGAAATTAAAGGTGTAATACTCTTTATTTTAATAGAAATACATGGTTTGTGTTTAGGTAGGTTTGTAAGAAGCTGATAGTTTTTTTCTTCTTAAGAGAGGTGGTTTTATTTGTTCTAAGTTGACCAAATTCTAGACAGTCTTCGAAGATGTCTACTGTTTGCTTACATACTCTCCAAAAAGAGCAGTACCAGATTAATGAAGGCTAGATGCACAGTATAATATAATGTTCACAGAGTGAACATTTTAATATACAGGTATATTAACTGCATTTATAATACAGCGTTCCTTCATGCCAGCAGGTTTCTGGAATTATACAGGTTTTAGCTTAGAATAAAATCAGTGCTTTGTCACTTCTATGCTAAAGAAAGGTGGGCAGTAGGCACCATCTGTAGCAAACCACTGTGAAGGTACACACAGAGAATGAGGACATAGTAAAAGGTGTATTTACTGGGAGCTCTACTGTCTCAATCCATTTAATGGCTTCTGCACCTAGAACAAAAGGGGAAAAGTCACATATAGCAAACAGTATCATTGATGCATGTAATGAGTGATTTGTCTTGGCTGGGGACCCTTGGTTAGAGTGCACTTGCTGCTATAATTTGTATTCTCTGGCTGCTGGTTGCTTCTTGGCTTAAAATAAAGGAATAAAAGACTGAATTAGAAAGCATTTTGTACAAAAACGCACTCACATTTTAATCTTGATAAAAGTGATTATCTCTCTGAAATTTCCCAGGCCAGTTTTCCCGGTGGGTTCCAGCTGCTGGTCTGAAATCAAATTCTGTAGGAAAAATTGTGCTAAAATTTAGAATTAAACTGTTCAAATATATTTTGAACATATTAACAAAATATTAAAGGAGACAACCATTTTTATTCTGTAGTGCTTCCATTATTTGTGGCTGGAAATACATTGCATGAAAACACTTGAATGAGGGATTCCTATTTCAAAATGTGCTTTGAATCCAGCACTTTCTGCTAAGCAAAGTGCTTATTGTGTAGTCTTTCAGTGCTGTGTGTGCCTGCTGAAGATCTCACAGAAAGTAAGGGAAATGTAAAACATTTGTCTCTGTTAGATTGCTTTTGTTTGTATTTCTGAAATTGCTGAATGCTTACATGACAATGTTAAAATAGGAACGGCCACTCAGAGGGTTATGTTAGATTTAATCATTCACTTTATTGGACTTTATTTCTTAGAGCAGCATTTAATTTAGGTAAATATGAATACCATTAGTATTCAGGAATGAAGAAACATGATGAGGTAGGATTCATGAGCTTCTCAGACAAACTTGCGCTTAGATGGCCATCAGATTCAATGGAAACACAAACTCCATTGCTGCTGAGACAATAGTAGGAATATTTACCCAGTGATTTTGGTATGTGAGAAAAAAGTCATTAAATTACAGATTTTCAGACCAAGAGTTTCAGAAAGAATTGGCTTAATTTTCTTGTTTAAGAAATATAGAGAAGCATTTCTTGCTAAGGGTAAGAATTTTCCTTTGTGAAACGGTGTATGTTGGAAGTGATAAAGATGTGTTGTATTCAAAGGAAGAGGGATGGTGGTTTACGCTGCACAAAGCTACTAGAGGGGTATTATATAAAAACTGCTTCTGAGAAATCTGGGATAGTAAAAGTCAACCAGGAAATCAGATGGTATTCCATGTCAGGTTAATGGTTCCTCTCGATGCAGATGAATATAATGATGTTATCATATACTCCATTTTTCTATAGGTTATCTACAGGGCATCTCACCTAGTGTAGAGAAATGATGCTAGTGGTTGGAAGGAGTCCAGCATTTCTTGTTGCCATCGTTTAATACATGGCTCTGTGCAAACATTAAGCTGCATGCAGAGTTATTTTTTCAGTGTTGAATCTCTTCAAAGCTATTACTTTTCACAATATTCTTTTGAGCAAGCCTTTTGTCTAGCCACTGAACTACACAGAAGAGTTAAAGGCCAAAGCTTTTAGCCTAGGTGACCAGTTTGTGACAGTTACTGTATATTCTAAGGAACCAGTTTTTCTTGTGCTCAGAGGTAGGTGGCAGAGGTATATGTAACACCTTGGTTTTTAGTGTAGTCTTCAGTGAAACTCACTGTTATTTTTTTCTTCCTTAATGTAACTAAGTTGTTCTCTGCTAGTAACATTTTGTTCCTATTTAAAACAAACAAACAAACAAACAAATAATGATATCTTGAAACTCAATTTGTCAAAATGTTGAATGCAGATGAAGTGGACTTGTACCACACAAATTACAGGTCTGAAACGTTCTTGCCCTTTTGTGGACCTGATCTCTTAAGAGCCTTCCTGAAGTCAAGGCCTCAACATCACAGCAGAAGCCTTGGCCAGCTGGCCCATGGACCTGTTTGATTCCCACAGTCTTGGGAACCAGCTATTTTTGATGTAGACTGTTAGTCATAGGGACTACTGAACTTCTGGGTTTTTCTAATTTACAAGTGTGGAACTTGCTAATCCCATTAGCGTAAAAATGTACTCAGTAAGAAATGTCTTTTCATACTGCAATTTTTATAGTTTTGAAAGTTCATTTTTTTCTCTCTCTCTTCACATATAAATCACACAGGCTGATGGTTTATTTAGATTGACAGTGTAATCCTCTACTAAAAGATCTGAGTTATTTACTGAGGCAAGAGAGATGCCATCTTCCAGGGCATAAGCATTAGATAGTAATGAAAGCATTGCACCTTGCCAGTAGATTATGTTAAGCAGCAAAGGAATTTTGAAACTTTCAAGTAAAATAGGGTCATTTTCAGGTAACACAACATGGTTGTCTTCTCTAGGTTGCATAAGAGCTCTAACGGTCATGACCTCCCATTCTGTGACTCTTTTTATCACTTCTGTTGTCCTTTCCTTTCTTCCCTCTTTTTACCTTTCTTAACCTTACTCTTCTGCTAGATGGTTTCTGTCCATCAGTGCCCACAATTTCCTTTTTGCATCTGTTTTTTTTATGGTTCTATTCCTCATTCTGCTGCATTTGATTTGGGATGTTTGTCTTCCTTGTCCTTCTACTCTCTCTGAGCTCGAATGAAATAAGAGAATACAGATGAAAGCTTTCTGTACTTGTTGACTTGGAAGTCACAAGATCCAATGAAACCATCTTGTGCAGCCTCCCAGCCTTAGTATGGAGTGTGTGTAGTTGCTCTATGGTAACAGTACCAGCACAAATTGATACATAGCGTCTGTTAAGGATGAAATGCACTAAGTATAGATAAGGTTTGGCAGTGCCAAATTTCAACAGTGAACTTGTTCAGCTTGGGTAAACGTAAGCTTGTAGCAAAGGACATCGGTGAATGTTTATCAAGATGCTAGTGTGCTTTATGTAATGATGCAAAACATATTTTCACTTCTGCTCTGGGAAATGGGTTGAACAGTTCAGTTTGAAATTTTGTGGAAGTCCACTCTAAACATAGAATTGAAATAGAATATTTTACTTTGAAAAATGTTGAAAAGGAAAAAAAATGCTGTAAAATGAGAGAGTTAAGTATCACGAGCCATAACTGCAGTGAAAATGGAGGTTATACTTGTAGCTAGTTTCCTGTTTTGTTCCTTTCTCACGGCACACCTCTTGTTGCCACAGTACATCAAAAGTTCCAGCAATGCTTAACCTACTCACTTTACTAGTATTAATTTTTCTTACTAATTTTGTAACAAGTAGTTTCGATTTTAAATAATGTCCTGAAGCCTTAGCACTAGTGGGTTTCCATTATATCAGAGCAAATTAGGAAATTATTTTTAATAGCTGTAGTCTGATGCATGTATTTTATACTTGAGAGATGTGCCTCAAGAAATAATGGCTGATTGAAATTGGTGCCACAGATGGATATTTTGAAAACGAAAAAGAAAATCAATAATGGATTAGGCTTGATTAGATGTTGACATTTAGAACTGCACATAGATAATGTTAAAATTTACTGACAACAGGCAATCTTCTTCCTGATTTGCATTTGTACCTCCATTCTTGGTTCAGGTGGATCATGGTACATACGTTGTAAAGGTTAATGAACAAATTACCATATAGCTCATCTGATTGTTCAGGCTTTAGCCTAGAGGGCTGAATGTTTTATAATCTAGTTTGTTTTATGTGGAACCTAATTTGATTAATTTTCCTTTGTTGTTGGTATGTGAAATTCTGAATTGCTTGACTGTTTAGATGAGTCCAAAATAATTTATGAACTGATTTTCTGCCCATACACTTGTTTTATTCTGCTGCAATTTAAGCATAGTAGTACCTGACTTGCATTCTTTTTAAGGGAGAAGAGAGTGATGATCATGGTCTTTAGTTACTTCCTTTCCATTTAATAAATACATAAAACAATGATCTTAATATAGAGCATTGTTTTGTCTTGCTATATAGTTTTTGTCAACAATATCTAGCTGTTTGTTCCTATTTCATTTTGCCTCCTAGTCAGTTTTTAATGTGGAGCAGTACTTTTAGCTCCCCCGACAGGATTACCAAATTGATCTGTTCACCCAATCGGCCTTTGCAAAAATTTAAGGCTTTTCCAGTCCTTAACTAAAAGTGATGGAAAAGTCCAAAGAGGTTTGTTAACCCCGCCTCTCTGCCTTTCAATTGCAATAAATACCTTTCTCTTTTACAAATAATAATTTGGAAAATAAACGTGTGTTACTGTTCAAGAACTGAATATTATTTGGTGTTTGCTCTTTTTTTGTATTTTTCATTTAAACTGCACTTTTGCAGTTTGAGGACATCACTTCCTGGTCAGCAGAGTCCACCCTCAGCAAGTTTGCTGATGAGATAAAACTGAGAGGAGTGGCTGATCTGTCAGAAAGTCATGCTGCCATCCAGCAGAACCATGACAAGCTGGAGAAATGGGCTGACAGGAACCTCAGGAAGTTCAACAAAGGGAAGTGCCAAGTCCTCCACCTGGGTAGGAACAACCCCATGCACCAGTATATGCTAGGGACCACCTAGATGGAAAGCAGCTTGGCAGAAAAGGGCCTGAGTGAGGACACCAAGGCAAATGGTATCCTGAGCTGCATTAGGCAAAGCATTGCCTGCAGGTTGAGGGAGGTAATCCTTCACATCTACTCAGCACTGATGAGGCTACACCTGGAGTGCTGTGTCTGGTTTTGGTCCCCTCAGTACAGGAGATATGGGGACATACTGGAAAGAGTCCAGCAAAGCGCCACAAAGGTGATGAAGGAGCTGGAGTATCTCTCCTGTGAGTAAAGGCTGATAGAGCTGAGACTGCTCAGCCTAGAGAAGAGAAGGTTTTGGGGAGGATCTTATCAGTGTATAAGAATACCTGAAGGGAGGGTGCAAAAGTGGTTTTGGGTTTTGAGAACACCACACTATGAAGTGTGATTGAGCATTGTCACAGGTTGTCTAGGGATGTTCTGGAGTCTCCTACTTTGGAGATATTCAGAAGCAGTCTAGACATGGTCCTGGGCAACCTGCTGTAGGTAGCCCTGATTGAGCAGGGAGGATTGGAAAAGATGACCTCCAGAGGTCCCTTTCAACTTCAACCATTCTGTGAATCAACAAAACACATCACTAAGCAATCTGAATTTTAGCGGTGAATGTTTCTGTTTCACTCAGACTTGTCTCTTCCTAGCCCCAGCAATATCTCTAGTAGCTTTCCATTGCATTTAATTAAAGCACCTGGACAGGGAAGGAACATCTATGGCAGAAGAAAGTAAGTTGATTAGAAATTCAGAGTAGGTTAAACATTTTAATTTGATTTGTAACTCTGTAGTGATATTTTAAAACCTGAATAACAGTATCTGTGGGGTTTTTTTTCATCAATTTTATTCTCTTCAACCTTGTATGTGGACTGGTATAGGTGGATGTGTGCAATTTTGAATTGGTAAATAGTTTCAGTATCAAACTCTGCCCTGGTAAAAATGAAGCTGTGAATAATCAGTGTTCTCCCAGATATTTCTGTGCTATGCCACTTTCTATAGGATCATTTCAAGAGGAATCAGTTAGGACATAATTGTACTAGGCACTATTAAAGTGTGCAGATTCAAGAGATACAAGCTTCGTGGGACAAGGAAAGGCAGTGTGACTTTCTTAAAGGCAGATGTAGGAAAGGACAGCTGGACCATTTGGGTATCAGAGCAGAAAACCAAGATCAAAGGTAGAGAGGTAATAATCGCATAATGAATACATCTGCTATATATTCATTTTATTGCTGTAAGGCAATGCCCCAGGGAAACACAATGGCTTCTAGATCAACTGAGACTGAAGAAGGTATCACAAGACACACCATAGGGAATGGGAATTTTATAATGTCCAGTGTATTGTAATGATGCCAAGGCAAGGCTGGTGATAGAAATCATGCACGTACCAATTGGTTTTAATAAACCAAAACTTCCAAATATTGTGAGGTAGAGTCAGAAGCAGAACTTACAGTAGATGTTCTTTTTTTTTCTTTTGTCTTGCAAAATGTAGGAGATGGTTTCAAACTTTTCCATCTAGCCAGAGATTAAAAAAAAAGGTTCTTAGGTAATAGTCTGCTACAGCTGCTGCATTTTGAGAAAATAATTAAATCATTAAGTGGGACTTGGTTGCTTTAGTGTGGATCCTAGTAATTTTCTTTGTTTTCTCTCCTTAGCTGTCAGTATTATTTCCATGTTATTTGAATAATAGTGACGTGTGACCTTTTGAGAAAAAAAGTTGGACATTTTTTCCTTCACTGTAGCGTGTAATATACTTTACTTATTAAGTTCATAAGAACTGCTATCTTTAAAAAGGGGGAAAAAAGAACATTCTGCTGTGGGCAGGCTCTTCATAATACCCTTCAGTTAAGCATCTGCTTAGTTAAGGGTCTTCTTTTTTATAAAGTGTTTAGGAAAGGAAGAAGTTAGTGAGTTGATATTCAAACTGTGCAAAGGGTGATTGAAGAACTGCTCATTCTTTTGCACTAGTGTATTTAAAGTTTTAACTGTGATTATGGGTGTCTGTGTCTCTGATTCTTTCTTTTCTGATATCTGGTGTTCTTTTGTCCAAACGAGATATGATTACACCAAATTCAGTGAATGTATTGTCCAACTGACCTGATTATTTGAGGTGCCACATCGTAGCTCAGGTTGACTTCACAATTATTCAGCATGCACAAAAAAATTCCTTTGAATGTTTGGGTTTTGGGGCATTTGCTGCATGCAACATATGTTAAAATGCTTTTGTTCTGGTTTAAACTAAGAGAAAAACTATAAAAAGATTTCAGGAAATAGTCTAGATATGAAATGCTTTATGAATTAAAGTTCTTGTTGCTGAGCTTCATGGAGGTAGTATTCTTTGAGCAGACATAAACATTTATGCAGCTGTTAGGAATGATTTTCATTGCAGTAAAGTGATACAATTTATGACTAAAGCTTCTAAAATAGGAGTAGGCTATTTTTTTTTCAGATATTCATATGGAACAGTCCATCTTTGATAAAGGAGAGGAGAAGAAAATAGAAAGAAGGAAAAGAAGATAGAAACGGAAGTTCTTTTACATGAATATTCTAATTTACAAAGTATGTGGGTTAGTTTGGCAGGAAAAAAAATGTTTTTTCAATAACATGTAATCCCTAAGTGTATGCATACAGATTTGTAGACTCCAAGGAGGTTCTAGTGCATTTTTAAACATATATAATGTAAAAAGTATAAAAAATACATTAATACCAGTTGAGGGAAGGGAAGAAATGTCATCAACTTGAGTCCATTGATTCCATTTTTATTGCTCAAAACTGCTACAGTTCATAAAATGCAGTTTTACAGGCTATTAGTACATAATGTGGGTTATGTCCTTTGGACATTTACGTTAAAATAAATGCAGTAGTTCAGAAGGATCTATATTGCAGTTCTGCGAAGAGGGGTCAAGAATTATTTAAGTGCTTTTTACTGTGTTCCAAAAGGAAATGGGTTGGAGGGGAGGAGTTACCGTAGGCTTCAAAGATAGGAAGGGAAATTAGCAATGGAGGAGTCAGTTTATCTTTCAGCAAGTGGCTTAATTTCTTTAGAGATGAGAAAAATAATTTACTGTAACATGACTGACATTGGAAGGTTTTTTAATTGTTCTTGACAGAAAAAAAGTAGTATTTGCATTAGTGGTACCTGCTAAGACTGTTTACACTGCATTGAGTGGCTCTGTTGACTGTTACAGGAACACGGGATTGGGAAAGAGCTCTGTTACCACAAGCAAATGCCTCATATGATTGTGTATAAAAAAAGATTAATTTTCATCTTAAACCTGTTTAAGTGATGTTCACTTATTGCTCCTATTGGAAGGTTGTTCTCAACGTCAGTGCTCTGAAAGTAAAATGCATTTATAAACTTTATTCATGTGTGATTGTTGCTTACTCATTTATGCTTGTGCTGGCATTGTCCCAAAACTTAAGAACATCTTTCCATTCTCTTGTTGGAAGAGTCATATCTCTTCTTTCGGTTTTTGGCATGCTGTTTTCATCTCTCGTTCAAGAGATTTCTGATCATTATGACAATTACAGTTGGCTATGTTTGCTCTTCATCTCATTTTAATTAATTCTTTCTTGAACAAAGGTGGCCAGAACCATATGCAGCTTTGCTGGTGAGATTTTACTGGTATTTTGTACAATAGTAGTATTTTTATTAGAAATACCTGACACTTTCTGTAATTGCATTTGTGTCCTTCATTCCCATGTTGTTTGATTGGTCCTTGGTTGGCTTGCCATCAGCCAATACTTACACATCTTAACTTCTCCATCTGCTGCTAGGCTCCCACTTCATACAAGAAGTTCTCCTTGGCTCCCATTGGATTGTCTAATGATTTATATTTAATGTCCTTCCTTCTTTATTATCCTGAATATGAAGAATCATACCTTCTCTCCCCAAAGTCCTGCACATAGTGTTCCAGCCTTCAGCTGTGTTGACAATGCCTCCCAACTTTCCCATGGAAAAAAATCTAATTGCAACGAGCCTACTTTGGCCAAGGACATTACTTAAATAGGATCAGTCTTATGACTAATCCTTGAAGGAATAGCACTATGAGTTGCGCAGCTAAATGCTCTCTGTTTCAAAAACATGCCTCTTATCCACTTCCTCACCTCTTTTGCTCTCTATTTAAAGCAGCTAGAAATTCTTTTACAACTTGTTTCAGTTTTCTAACCCAGATTTTCTTCTGACATTTATTAAATGAGATGTACATGATAAGCTAGAATGTTCACTACCAATATGCTGTTGCCACACAAATAGTAATTTAATATTTTAACTATAAAAACACAAATAGTATTTAATAATTTTTGTAGATTCAGAACACTTTTCAGTGTGTATAATTCTGAAATAAGGCTGAAAGAAGTACCACATTCTGAAAGTCAAATTGAATGAAATTATCCTCAAATTCAGCTGTAATTTTACCTTAATGTATTATAATTCAGATGTCAGCTTTTTCTTCCATAATTTGATTCTGCTTGGCTATTAGGATTGCTCAGTACTTACTCTGTTTTATTGCTCTTAGATGAAATAAATTAAGCTGTATAGCAATATAAAAGATAATATTCATTGTTATAAATTTGGCATTTACATGAATGAAGCATCTTAAATTCCCCCTTCATCTGTTTTAAATTAAGTATTAGATTGAAATCACTCGTTCTGATTGAGAGCAAGCACTGGAAGTGAAGGGACTGTGGACAATCAAAAAAGCACACTGAGATTCTGGTCAAGGCATTCATTATTGTTGGTGGGAAACAACATTAAACAATAATTGATTGCATTCATGTAGAGGGTAGAGAAACCTGCTGTGAGGTACTATTATATTTGTAGTCTGAGAATGATTTTGAACACATGGGAAAGTGAGAGTAACAAGCACAGTACTCCAGACTGCTCAGGCATAGTGTTAGTTAGGTACTTTAAGAAAAGAGGCCTTACATGGACATTTGTTTATAAAATATGTGTAATAAATTTGTATTCCGTTTTAGATATTATCTCCCTTTATAGTTGCTTTCTTAACCAGGGATGTAATTGTATACCCAATGTTCACCCTAAAATATTTCCATTTACCACTGATTCTCCATTTAATTCCTTATTTAATCCTTATTTTCCACCAAATCTTCCCATACAAACTTCTGTCTTCAGGCTAGCCATTTCTCCCTCAGATTCCTCGATCAATCTTTGGCCTTTCTAGAAGCTCTAGCACTACCTGTGTAAGACTGTATTTCCTTTTAGCCTCATCAGTTCACATTATGCTCTTGCAAAATTGTCTGACTGCTCTGGTCCATCCACCCAATTCGTTCTCTGGTCTGTAGGCATCATCAGTTTGTTGGTCCTTAACTACCTTCATCAAGCTGCTGTTCCCATAGCATTATGCTTTCATTGGGGTTTTCCTTAACTGTCAAATCCACTCATTTGTTCTTTGAGTAAAAATGTCTGTCCTTAACAAATGGGCATTTGGTCCTAGAGTTTGTTGATCTGTGTGGCCTCTGGCCTTGCCACAAACCTGATTTGCTGCTTATCCACAGTGCTTCTTCCTTCTTGCTACTTTGCCATTTGCATCTTTTGTGGGTAACACTGTAGTCCTCCAGCTTTACTTCCAAATCCTTTGTAGTCCCAACTAGACTCCACCTGGCTATGCAGATAGAGATGCCACCCTTTAAAATCAGGGAGGGAGAATTTTTAGGCAAGAAAAAGCCATTGAATTATCTGCTCTGTAAGACTTGCATGACAACTGCAGTACAGTAAATCTGAAGGTGGGTGGACTAGCTGATTCTCCTCTTGTGTCTCTTCATTGTGACTTTTACGGCAGCTAGTGCTATAGAGGCCTGGCAGCAACCTGCAGGCCCTGAACACCCCCAACTCTCTCTTGAGGCTCTGAAGCCTTTCTTCAGAGGAGAGGTGTTCCGGCCCCTTGATCATTTTTGTGACCCTCCTCTGTACCTGCTCCAAGGCGGAGGAAGGTGATTCTGCCCCTCTGCTCTGCTCTGATGACACCCCACCTGGAGTACTGTGTCCAGCTTTGGGGCCCCCAGCACAAGACAGACATGGATCTGTTAGAGCAGGTTCAGAGGAGAGCCGTGAAAATGGTCAGAGGGCTGGAATGACTCACTTGGGAAGAAGGGCTGAGTGTTGAGGTTATTCAGTCCGCAGAAGAGAAAGCTCCAGGGAGACTTTATTGCAGCCTCTCTCTATATAAAGAGAGCTTGTAAGAAAGGCAGAAAGACTTTTTACCAGGACTTGTAGTGACAGGACAAGGAGCAATGGTTTACATTGAAAGAGGGTAGATTTAGATTGGATATAAGGAAAAAATGCTTTACAGTGAGGGTGGTAAGACACTGGAACAGATTGCCCAGAGAAGCTGTGGATGCCCCATCCCTGGAAACTGTCAAGGTCAGATTGTACTCTAAGCAGCCTCATCTAGTGAAAGATGTCCTTGCCCATGGCAGAGGGTTGGACTAGATAATCTGTAGAGGTCCCTTCTAACCCAAACCATTCTATAGTTCTATAATTCTATACTATACTGCATAGCCTTCCCAGACAAGCTGAGCATTTTCACTATATTGTAGTCTTCAGATAGGAGCAAAGAATAATTTTTAAATTATTCCCTATTTTTCCTTAATACAGTAATTCATCTCTGCAGTCATGGTGCTATTTGTCCCCTTCTCACATTTTCTGGTCTCAATCATTTCAGACAGAAGGGCAAAAGAGGAAAAAAAAAAGTGTTGAGGAAAAACAATATAAAGCAAATTTTAATTCAAACATTATCTGTGCAATAATAATTTAAATATAAAGGTTCCTGTATTCTGCAGTAACAGTGTGGATGTCGTATTATATAGTCTATGTTTGGCATTGCCTTCAAAGTCCCTTGGCAGCGCTCCAGCGATCCTCAGTGACATTCCTCTTGCATCACTGAGTTGTATAACAGCCACTTAAGTCTCAAGTAGCCCTTTGAAAGAGTGTTTTGAACTAAGTAAGTCACCGAGTGCTACTGCATCTCCAGCAGTAGCGATGCAATGCTGTACCTGCCAAATCATCCTGCCCCAGACGTGTGTTCTTTTCAGCCAGTGGATGTCTCAGAAATGCTTTCCCCCTTCAGATGTGAAGGTGGGCAACCCCTTGTCACCAAAAGGACTATTTTCAGTCATATCAGAAGTGACTATTTTTATTTCACTGTTTTAGTAGGAAAGCTTTTTCTTTAATTATTTTTTTAAAAGTATCGGTACTATGCTGGTAGTTTCCAACATTGTTTTTCTTCTGCTGCCTTTTAAATAGCTGTGGACTAGGAAGAGATATACTGAAAAATCTTCCCTATATCATATCCAAATGACCTCTTACACTCTCTAAAATTTGAAAAAAAATCCTAAAATAATATGGAAAAGCAGTCTTTTTATTGTCTCTTCTTGATGTGAAATCAGAAAAAAAGTTCATTTTATCCAATTAGATTATCATATAGTCACAAAAGAAAAAAAAGGGTTAACTATTTGCTGTTGAATATGAGACCAGTTATTAACAGACCAGGCGTAACAGTTTACTACATGAATGATGGCATTCTCAGGTCTATTTTATACTCTTCAGTTATCTTTGAAATTTAATCTCCATGTATGCACATTAAAAGTATATAATTCACAGCTGTATATTGTAGAAGGTGAGTACTCAATGGTGTCCAATCTTTTAAAGCAATTTGATCTTTGGTTAGATAGTAAAAACTTATTTCCTGTCAAGAAAATGACAGGATGTTGTATATTTATTTGTTTATAATGTTAAAAGTATTGCAAACCTGATTATTTTGTAAAAACAATTGAGCCTTCATGTTGTTGTTCCACTGTAGGTAAAAAGACCAAGATTTTCAAAGCTACCAATTATTAGCATGTACTTTAGCTTGACAGCCTGACCTAGCACCTGTAAAATGTTCATGCTGTGAAAACTTGGTGCTTGACACCATAAATTATAAATGAAGAGCTAGTGGAAAAAGTGACAGACTGACTCAGTGAAAGAGAGAATTACAAAGCTGAAAAACATTAAACTGAGTGACTGTGTGGATATTTAATCAAAGGAGATAAGAAACATTTTCTCATCATGAATATAAACCTGGGATATCTCTGGGAATATTTGTCAAGAGTGGAACAACTCTTCTTTCTAATAAGTTGCATTTACTTTGGTGTATTTTTGAGGCCCTGCATTAAAAAAAGAAAACATTTAATATAGCGAAATGTTAGCCTCATTTTCTGAGTTGCCTTTGTGTTCCTTCCTGGAAGGTTTTTTTTCATATGAGTTCTGCTAAACTCTTTTTCTATATATTATGGCACTTTCAAACTGCAGCAGTGAGGCCAACTATATTATTTCACTTCTGAAGTAGATAACTTATCAGGCAAATGAGATGCCACTTCAGGAAGGAAAGTGGAAAAACTGATCATTTTGCTTGAGAGCATTGACACCTGTGAAAGTCATGACTGCTTCTGCTTTGATATGCCCACAGCTTGTGGCTCTGCTGATGACTTGCCTTAACTGCTGACAGCTAAAATGATTGCTAACCACAACACCTTTAACAAGCTGAAAAAATACAAATGTAGGCTTGATGGCCCTCACCTATCCTTTGTATGTCACTTGCTTTCTCCGTCATTAGGGAGATCAGGGAGCATGTCCTTCTATTTGAATATGAAATACGAACTTCATTCTGCTTATATGGCATTGGCATAGATCTGTAGTGATTGGATAATAATAGTAATGTCCTGTCACTTCTGGAGGCTCGTTTATATGACTTGTGGATAAATTCTGGGTGGTAGTTCAAACTGCAACAATGCAGCAGATGGGGATTGAACAGCTATGCTTTTCCACCCTCTGTACCACTTCACACAGACACAGTTAGCGTTACTGGTAGCTTGGGGAAGCAGTGTAGTCAAGATATGCCATTTATGGGCTATATGAACTCTTTCTGTATTGTAGCTTTTCTGCCTAAAAAGTAGGAATGACCCCATTTCATTTTATGATGTAAAAGTATGGACTGAATGTAGGTAAACTCTTATTTAGCTGCCTAGAGTTAAGAAGTTATGCTGAACTACAGAAGTAGTAGAAGACAGAGAGTAGTAAAGAGCGTTTGGCTTCAGCGGATGGGTTTGTGCCAAGGCACAAGCGTCTGCCTTTGTTTCATGCCTGGAACTTCCCTGTTTTGTTGTTCCCACATCTGATTTGCCTGTATGTCAGAGTTTCAGATTCCTGATTCTTGCTCTCAGCCTGTTTGAAGCAGTGTGCTCTGCAGCTCTGAGTGCACCTGTGAGAACACACACCCTCGAGGGCCCTGCCAAAAAGCCTGAACTAGTACCTTGCCACGGTTCTCGAGCTAGAGATTCTTGAACAGCTCTTCATGGGTTTGTGCTGCCAGTCAAGCATGAACTCTCTTTTATTGCTTCAGCCTTTGTACCTCTCCTAACATCTGTCTGTTCTGTTCCTCGGAGTCACCAAACAGCAAATTTTTCATTATGGTTATTAAGTAACTACTTGAGTAAGCAGTGGCCATCTGTCTTCCCAGTTCCCATTTGTCACTTTATCAGCTATTCTCTTCAGAACTTTTTTCTTTAACGGGACTGTTGTGGAAAAGGTCTGTATTGATTCTGGTTCTCACTTCACCTGAAAAGAGGCAGATGTCCAGGCTGAAGGGTACCTCTGTATCAACCTCTCCAATAATGCATGGGGCAAAGGCAACAAACCTTTGCAATACTATTTCATATTTTACTAATACAGTCATAGAACCATAGAATCTTTTTGGCTGGAAGGGACCTCTAGAGGTCCTCTAGTCCAACCTCCCTACATAGCAGGGACATCTACCTAGGTCAGGTTGCTCAGAGCCTCATCAAGCCTGACGAGGCTAGGTGTTTGGATCAGTGCAGTGCAAGAAAAAATAGGTGTCTAGGGTGGATTTGATTATCGTCATGAACTCCTGTGGGAAGTTTCTATCCCCCTTGAAGAGGAAATTCCAAGAAATGCAGAGTATAGGAGCAATAAATATGGAATTATTAACTTCGCAATTCCTCTGACAGATATGTATAGGTGTTGTTACACTTTTCCAAAAGATTTTGTACATTTTTTTCACTTATGAGTGTTGTCACATAAGCTTTTTGTTCATTTTTTCACCACTCAACAAAAATAGTAAAAGATACAAAAGCTAATACTTCTAAGAATGCAGAATAGAAATGGTAAACAGCAAAGTGCAGAATATTAAATCTAGCATCATGACTCCACAAACCAAATCCCAGTCTAATAGGATTGACTTCAGCCCACAAGACATTTATTCTTTTACAAGTGCAAGGGAAGATAAATCCATTTGTCTGAATTTCACTTGTTTCTAATTTCTCTAATGAAGATATACTCAGGTTAATAAACAGAGCTGACAAAAATGTCAGGTATTCATGTTCATTTAGAAAAATCTCCCCAATAATCTACTGTTGACATGAACATGATGGTGAATTGAATATCAATTAGCTTTTTCAAGTCAGAATGAAAATTATTGCATAAGGCATCTGGGCTCCTATGATAATTTTTTGACTCCTATTTCTATCAGCGTTAGCGCTTAACTTCCTTCTATCTCATATACGAAACCAAAAGCTTAAGAAAATAATCCAGCCATGTGACATAAACCAGCTCTGGTGTTATTTTCTGGACCTGTAAACAGCATTAATTTATCTCACTGCATTTTAACAGCAATCCCCGCTGAAAAGGAGTATCTTCGAAATGAAAGCTGGGTCAATGGTTAAGAACACACTGTTTCCCTGGTACCTAACTCCCTTTTTTTCCCATCTCATTCTTTGTGAGGAGTTCATTAAAGTAGAGCAATCTGCTTCTACCTACCAGGACGTACTCTTCATTTCTGTGTTTGCTGCCTGTCCTGCAGGGCTGATATTGCAGTGCTCAGCCTCTTCTGATGCATTACAAATGTAAGAATTGATCCCTTCTGGCTGACCTGTGGAATTGAGAACTTCTTCCTGGCTTACTCCCCTGTTTGGAAGTGTTCAACTAAATCACTTTGACACTGCTCTTGGTGGAAAAATGTGTTACAGACTAGGAGAGGTAGGCTCTTCAGGAAGGACAGGCAGAGAAGAGGAGGGGGTGTTGCCCTCTACATCAATGATCAGCTGGAGTTCATGGAGCTCCACCTGGGGATGGATGAGGAGCTGACTGAAAGCTTATGGGTCAGGATTAAAGGGAGGGCAAGGGCAGGTGACATTATTGCGGTGATCTGCTACAGGCCACCCAGCCAGGAAGACCAAGTGAACGAGGCCCTCTTTAGACAGATAGGAGCAGCCTCATGTTCACAAGCCCTGGTCCTCACAGGGGACTTCAGCCACCCCGGTATCTGTTGGAGGGACAGCACAGCAGGCCTAAGCAGTCCAGGAGGTTCCTGGAAAGTGTGGGTGGTAACTTCCTTCTCCAAATGATAGAGGAGCCAACAAGAAGAGGTGCTATGCTGGACCTTGTTCTCACCAACAAGGAGGGGCTGGTGGGGAATATGAAGCTCAAGGGCAGCCTTGGTTGCAGTGGCCATGAAATGATGAAGTTCAAGATCCTTAGGGCAGCAAGGAGGCTGCAGAGCAAGCTCGCTTCCCTGGATTTCAGGAGAGCAGACTTTGGCCTCTTCGGGGATCTGCTTGGTAGAATACTACATGATACAGCCCTGGAGGTAAGAGGGGCCCAAGAAAGCTGGTTAACATTCAAGGATCACCTCATACAAGATTGGGAGTGATGCACCCTGACGAAGAGGAAGTAAGGCAAAAACACCAGGAGGCCAGCATGGACGAACAAGTTGCTCCTGGGCAAACTCAAAGACAAAAGGAAGCCTGCAGAGGGTGGAAAGAAGGAGAGGTAGCCTGGTAGAAATACAGAGAAAGTGTCTGAGTAGCCAGGGATCAGGTTAGGAAAACCAAAGCCCTGATAGAATTAAATCTGGCCAAGGAAGTCAAGGGCAACACGAAAAACTTCGGTGCTATTTAACGTCTTTGTCGGTGACATGGACAGTGGGATCGAGTGCACCCTCAGGAAGTTTGCCAACACCACCAAACTCTGTGGTGTGGTTGACAGGCTGGAGGGAAGGGGTGCCATCCAGGGGGACCTTGACAGGCTTGAGAGTTAGGCCTGTGCAAACCTCATTAATTTCAACATGGCCAAGTGCAAATTCCTGCACATGGGTTGGGGAGATCTCTGTATCCACAGAGGCTGGGGGATGAAGGCATTGAGAGCAGTCCTGCAGAGAAGGACTTAATTAAATAGTGGTGGATGAAAAATTGAACCTGAGCCAGCAATGTGCACTTGTAGCCCAGAAGGCCAATCATATCCTGTGTTACATCAAAAGAAGTGTCAAGGAAGGTGATTCTCCTCCTTTGCTCTGCTCTGGTGAAACCCCACCTGAAATACTGTTGTCCAGCTCTGGAGTTCTCAGCGCAAGAAGGGCATGAACTTGCTGGAGCGGGTCCAGAGGAGGGCCACTAAGATGGTCAGGGAGCTGGAACACCTCTCCAATAAAGAAAGGCTGAGAGTGTTGGGGTTGTTCGGCCTGGAGAAGAGAAGGCTCTGAGGAGACCTTATAGTGGTCTTCCAGTACTTAACGGGGGTCTATAGGAAAGATGGGGAGGGACTCTTTATCAGGAAGTATAGTGATAGGATGAGTGGGTAGCAATTTTAAACAGAAAGAGGGTAGATTTAGATTGGCTATAAGGAAGGAATTTTTTACTCTGACTGTGGTGAGACACGGAAACAGGTTGCCCATACAAGTTGTACTTGCCCTGTCCCTGGAAGCATGCAAGGACAGTTGGATGTGGCTTTGAACAACTGATCTAGTGGGAAGTGTCCC
>VZZY01001847.1:0-14398 GCA_013400335.1 Eurystomus gularis
TATAATGGTTTTCAGACTGGATAGTGGTATATCTGTCCATCTGCAAGAATGGAAGAACATCTTCAGAAGCGAATAAAAGAACTCCCTCACAGTCCTCAAAGACAACCTCTCTGCCAGGGATCTGGTAAAATTTCACTAGGCCCAGCAGCTCTGAAGGACAGGATATTCAGGGAGTAAACTCCAGGAAGCAAAAATAAAACACACTGATTCAAGTCTATCTCTTTTATTCTCTTTCTCTTTTTTTTTTTAGTTCTCTGGCTTATGAAATGGATATAGAGAGTTAAAGGATGTTTCAGTCCAGAAGTCTAGGTATCCAATGCCACAGAAATTAAGTAAAGGTTCATTGTAAATCTACTCAAGCAATCTGAACAATAACATTGTTCACTCTTGATAAATGTGACATGAAGAAGGCTGGTAAAACTGACCAAATCCAGCATTCACTGAGCACATTTCAAATGATTCAAGTGTTAAAAAGCAATTGAGATAGTTGGGAACTACAGAGATCATCCATGAAAAGGCTCTATCAGCAGGACTTGTGCTCAGCTGTCCATGTGGCTCTGCATTTCTCGGAAGCCCCAACAGCTCACTCAGCAGCACAGAAGGACTTCATTTCACAAGTGGAGATACATGGAGACCAATACAGAGAAGAATGATGAGCTGCTTTCCCCACAACCACAAAACTAATTTATTTTAAAAGCACAAAAATCAGTTGATGTACAATCCTGTATTTTCTGAAAAGTCGTAATAAAGTGTCATGGAAAAACAGGTAACAGTCATAGAGGAAAATATTTTGCACAAGGGGGAAGATTCTGGCTGGCAAAACTGCTATTTTGCTGCTCTGAAGTTTGGTTATGCAAAGCCACAGGCAAGATTTTTTTTTATTCAACCGTGAAGCCTGCAAACAGCTAGAAATAAAATACCAGAGCCTTAATGAGAAACAAAAAGTAGAAATGAAACAATGAAGAAAAAGACTACTAAACACTGTGTGAGAGGAATAGCCTAATGATGAGAACACAGATCAGAAGGTATGCAGAGCAGATTAAAAGGAGACCAACTATAATAAAAATGTGAAAATAAAAGGCAGCTAAATTAAATACCAGTCACATGCTACCTTGCACATGGAGATGAAAGAGAAAGCTTAGCAGGCAAAAAAAATTTAAAAAAAAAAAAAAAGCCTACAATAACAAAAAAGTTAGGTAAGACCAAAAGGTTGAGTTTGGGGACAGGGAAAAGGAGAGCAAACATTAGAAGATCAGCAAAGGAAGCCATGGTATGTCTTTTTCTCCACTTCTACATACTGTGACATATATTTCACAGACTCTCCAAATAGCTGCAGCACCTCAGCCACAGGATCCATTAACCAACACTGTTCAAATATATGGGAGTTTAAACACATTTTCATATCACAAAGGTGAGGGAAAAGACTACACTGGCATCTGGGTTTGCAAAGAATCAGGATAACATGAGGGAAAGTTACGATGATTAGTTTTACTGTCTTGACAGTCATAATTCTCTTTTCGACACAAACATGTCCCATGCTTCTGATAACCCAAAACACAACACCACTTACCAACACTCCTTAGCATATGGGTATAGTCCCACAGAGCTATGGGTGGGCTTTTCAGAAAAGTGCCTTTTGGACCTATTCTGAGTCACATAGTATGGACTAAAAGCACATACAGGAGTCTGTGATGGTGAAACAAAAACTGAGTAAACACGTGTTGACTCAACCATAGTAAGGAGGTGTTTTGGTTCTTACCTGAAACCACTGTACTCAAAATCCTGCTGGGATGTTCACAGTATATACAATACCAAGTACCTCACTTGCCACACATGTTTTCAAACAACAGATAAGGTAGTCACTAGATGGAAAATTATTATGTGGTTGTTTATACTATATCCTGTTGACTGTTGGTTTTAACTACATTTACAAAACCATTAAACACAGATACCAGACAGGAAAACAATGATTTTTCTAAAAAGCCATCATTTTAATGCAGTAATGGAAAGGCAGATGCAGAGATTTATTGTGTATTTGAATATATTCAAGATGCAATAGTTCCACGTTACTCACCTTGATCTCTTTCATGCCATGTCCGACTTCCCGCAGCTGGTGAATTTGGAGAAGGATAAAAGTCACCTGTTGGGCTTGGCTCCATATTTTCATCAATGGAGATAGTTTTGGGTCTTTTGCTGTTGAAGTAATGTGAGATTCGGTAGTGAATATGATATGCAGATAGTAATGGTATATAAACTGTTTGGATTTCAACAAATGTTTCAATAGAAAGTAATTCTAGCATACAAAGCACTAAAAAGTCTATATTAGAACTCACATTAACTTATATAGATGATGTTATTTAATAATATCTGATGCAGCTATATACTTGCATTTTTCACGTGATTTGATATTTCAAATATGGCAAAAATGGGTAACATATTAAAGAATACCAGCATTTGACTGATCAACCAAGAAACCAGTTCCTGTAACCTACCAAAGAGAAGTGATGTCGTAAGAGTGTTAACACTCTGCAGAAACCATGAAAGCAAAACAAAGAACTGGAAAAGTATTACTAATAAAGTCAAGGTAAAACAGGAACTTTCTGAATGTGTTAATATGGAAAAAATGTAATTTACTGTATTTCACCAGTAGTTCCCTGTATTTCATCCTAAGCTTTTCAAAGAGGCGTAACCTGAAACAAATTTTTTCATTTTAGACTAGTTTAATTAAAAATAACAAAAGGCCCATATTTCAAGTCAACCTATATAAAAGAAGGCAGTATTTCAATACAGTGGAGGTAAGTCAAGTTTCTTCATAACAATATATACTGAAGCTGTTATGCTGACTGCCAAAGAAAATCAGAATGAAGGTTTTAATTGTGGTGGATTATTATTATTACTGTTGCTGTTTTCGTCATTATTGTCATTATAATTATTAAGACACCCCTGTGAGAATTAATTTTTCCATTTCTAAAATGTACTAGGAGAACCACCAAGCTGAATATACAATGGAGTGACAAAGGGGAATATAAGCAAAATAACTCAGAAGCACCAGGGACTGATGGAAGAGCACTCCAGCACCCCAGCCCTGTTACATCCTGTCCCACTGCACAGACAATTTCTGACTCGCTGGGTGCAGAAGTGTGGGGCAATGAGAGGTCATATAGTGCTTGTGATTTCATAGTATATTTGATAGTTTCAGAAAACCGAGGGGCCCCAGGGGTGTGACAGAGAGTACATTAGCTGGGAGACAGAAGGAGCGCACAGAAGGTTCTCCACTTCTGTGGGCCTGCCAGCTACTCCTGAGAGAGGAAACTGGGTCTTTCTCAGAGTTGGAAGAAGGGAGCATGTTGAAGCAAGGAAGAAGTGGGTCCCTCAGATCAAACTGCCTGTAGCAGCCACATGGAGACCCTTGAGAAAAATCAGAGAGCCTGTGACTACTTCACATGCTCCTTCTTGTTCCTACTGCACTGGGAAGTGTCCCTTCTAAGGGTGAGGCAGGAAACACACTTTCATGAGCTGGAGCAATGCTACGGATGAAAACATCATGTCTTTGTATACCTGCCCTAATGCCTTTTGCACAGGAAATAGTATCTGTCCCAGCACATCTTTCAAGGCAGAGGTCTAAGAGGGAGACCTCAAAGACAGCCTTTGTGCCTGTAATCACGCTGTGGCATCAAGCTCTGCCAGCAGCGTCCTGGATGCTAGACCTTTCTGCAACTCAGCAGCAGTTTCAGGATGCATAGCTGTTCTCTTGGCAAATGATTTACTGAGCACTTCAAACCCTGACAAAAGTTATTATCATCTTTGACATCAACAGGAATGACAGGCAATAGTAACACTACTTCAGATTACAGGATTTGTAACATGTATCTGTACAAATAAAAGGGTAATGTCCATAAGTAGCCTATCTCAAAAAATCAGAGGAAATTCATAAAATAGTTGGCTGTTGACAGTATCTGTGAGCTGCTTGTCCTACACTATTAAACCTGGTTTCACATTAGCACTTATTTCAAGTTTTTACCTGCTTGGTGGAGAGGACAAGGACCTCTGTAGATTTACACCCGAATTCATGTCATGGTAATATGGCTGGCTCGGAAGCTCTCCAATTGGGAAGTTCACTCCAGTTCCCTGGGTTATGGGTGCTGAAAAACACATTATCATAACGAGTCAAAGACAATCTTCTATCTTTTTAGCCATCTTTTCATTTTTAACACTAGGAAAAACATCAATATGTTACTACATCTATCTAGTTTTCTGCATCTTGCAGAAACCAAGTGCAGACAAGTTCTATCAATGCTTGTATATCTAAAAAAAATGAATTCTCTTCCCCAGTCCTCAGATACCCCTTAGCAGCTATGCAGACATAATGTATTTGTTGTATAACATAACCTGGAATCATCAATACGAAAAAGATAACACAAACCTTGGCATAAAAGTCAAGCCTTCTGTAGAAGGATTTTCATAATGAGTGAGGCAGGGTTTATAAGGAGAGCTAACATTATTTATTGAATAACTGAGGTAACTGGAAGAACAAACTTAGGGACATACAAACTCTTTTTCAATTAATGTTAACTCCTTTGTATTAATAATAGCCTTCTGCATAGACAGTGTGTTTTGCTGCTTCCTCTTTCTTTCTGCCAGTGCCACAGGTACTGCTTTACATACATACACCTACACACAAACACACATGCTCAGTGTTATCTTCACCTCCTTACAGAGTCTGTGTATCATATATCTTGGTATTTCAAGAATAAATTATATGTTACATACTGTGGTGTATTCACCTTTGTTCATTGTCTGTACATTGTGCATTTTAACTACCTTTGGCACTTAAAAGAATAATTGCATGTTGTGTAATCTATCTGAATGTTTGTATTTTTCCTGACAGTTAAAGTACAACTCTGTTGTGGCTTGAGGTTAAACAAATGCATGGTAAGAAATCCCACAGAAACCACATGCTTGAAAGCCTATTATTAGAAGTTTATCATGTGTAACAGCTGCAGAAGATACGACTTTGTAACATAACAAAAATATTGATTGGTTTTTAATCTGAATGGTCTGATACTTAAAAAAGTATTTAACCATCTGACAACTAAAAGAAAGTTGGATTTTGCACATCCTCAGGCTCCTGAAACAGCAAAACCATATCTTCAGCAAGCACAAAGAAGACTAGTCTCAACACTCCAGGATGGCAGTGCTCGCTATTTTCCTGAAGGACTTAATGTAATTTTAATTGTTAAATATTAATTTCTGACCACAGCAAATGAAATGGCATATGCATCCTAAGCCTCGCTAAGTATCCTGACCTGGCATGAATTAATTGCTGTGCAAAATTTGGACAGGCAGTTTTGGAAACTTAAGCCCCACTGGTTTTGTCCTCATCTCATCAGAAAAGAGATTTTCCTGGACCATTCAGTCACTATAACATTGGTGTCATCACTGTGGACACTTCTAACTACAACTTTCCAGTATTTTTGTTCACTTCCTAATGAAGTCTTAAGAGAAATACTTTAACAGTGCTGATACTAAGGGAGACAAGAAGCATTTAGAAAGCAATGTCAAATGAAAATATGCACTGGTTTTATGACATATTATTACAGTGAATCCTTAAAAGTCAACAAAACAGATCTTCTTATTTACATTCATTTGGGGTTTTCCTTCTGAAATAAAAGCTTCACCTGTCCTTTCATATTTTATGTTACTTTTTTGGTGTGTGTGTTCCTGTGCGTAACTTTTCTGATGCCAAAACCAGCCAATGTAATTAGAAATTCAATTACAGTCAGTGCTATGAGTAAAAGAAACACAAGCATATGTAATACATTAAGTTAGTCATCCTTTATATCCATGCTGTGACTTTTTTTTAAGAGTTTCAAATTCCAAAACAAACTAAAAGATAATCAGAGGGTTTAGCAAAATCCAGGGATGTGAAGGACAATCTTAAAAAGCTGCAAGTCTAACAAATAGAAGGCTTTGTTAGGTATGGTAATTTTATTGACATATTAGTCCATCAAGATGTGCAGAGGGACACATAACAGATTGATTCAATCTTTAAATATCAAAAAACCAAAAGATGACTCCCATTTGTTTTACTACAAACACATGCAAGATGAACTGTAATGCTGCAATAAAAGATATCAAAATTGTGCATGGTTATAGCATTTCCTACGCATCTTACAAATTGGGGAGAAAAAAACTTCAAGAAAAAAACCTTTTTAGCAGGCATTGGAAATTATTAAAGGCAAATGATAACTTACTTCTGGACACCCTTACAAGTTCTGACACGTTGAACACTCCGGATTTTACAAAACTGTCTTCAAGATACACTGAAAAAAGATCACGATAAACAATGAGAAGATTAATAAATAACTATACATAAGGTTATACAACAGCTAACAACGGTATCAACAGAGTCCCAGAACTATAATATACAGACCAAAGTACACTGAAAGCTGATCACAGGATCCAATGACAGCTGAAATTTAGGCAGAGGTGCGAAAAATCTTAAGGAGTTGTGAGAAAGAAATTTTTTTGTATGTGTACTAACAAGAAATACACTGAGTTCCTAGCTACCCATTCAGAAAACTTCTTAAAACTAGTTCCTTTTATTAGTAGTGTGGTGAACCGACAAGTAGCTTCAATTTTTAAGTCACTATTGAACTAAGAACTGTATCAAGTAGCAATTTGACCATTGAGCAGTCCTGTCTCCGCATACATTTTTGCTAAATAAATTTTCACTTAACTATTACCCTGCTGATAGTAACTTTACACTACCACCTCCACTACCAAATCATCACCTCTGCAGCAGATGAGGGTTTTACTACTATTTCCAGTAAAAGCAAGAACGAGGCAAAACAGCTGAGCTATTCAGTGGGGTTTTTTATACATACATGCTGAATTATACATCTAGATATCTATGTTTAAGAAACCATTTATTATTGTTTTGTCTTATGCTTACTTATTCTAAGACAAATGTATATGATATACTTTCCCTGCCATGAAATTCAGGCACAACTTGGAGTACTGCAGTGAAACAATAGCTGATAATCGATCACTGCTATCTCAGCAGTGTAACTAGATAACCTTATAAAAAGGAGCTGAGAAACCCAGGTTTCTGTGGCAGTCTCATATCAATGATCACTGCATAAGCTGACCTGACTGAATTTGAGATTACATGACATCATAGCCCTTAGTGATAGGAAATGCCAACCATTTACCAACAGAAATATTTAGATCTATACTTGCTGCACATTGGTGCTTCAACAGTCTTTTCATGTGAGATAGCGCTAGGAATTTCTTACAGTGACTTCTCTAGTCTTTCTTCTGATTAACACAGTTTTTTTCTTTTGGAAATATACTGTCAATTTTCTGTTCCAAATATCTGAATGAGTAAAAGCACTCTAAATGTCTTAACTAACAAAACAAACCAATTAAAAAATGCACCTACTGGAATATTTAGTGTTTTAGAAAATGATGGTTCAATACTATTCTCTTTAGGTTTCTTTTGGCAATTACTGCTTTCATATTTGACTAATGTAAGAAAACACCACCATTATAATCAGAAAAGCAACCATAAATGCGGTGCACTTCACTTGAGAGATCAGTCCTTGGTATATCTGGAGAAATTTCTCCTTACTTTTCAGGGTCAAACACGGAGGGTAGAGGCAAAAAGAGCAGTTTTCACTGCTTACTAGCCGTCTTACTTGGCCCACTAAGCTGCCTCACCCAGTACTTCTGATACACCAGTACAGGTATAAAAAATACACCTGACAACTCAAGCTAAAAGAATGTGAACACATCCAGCTGAGCACATTTCCTGACATCCTTGTTACACTCATACACGTGTATGCGAATGTCAGGCTTCCCCAGCTGAAAAACCATTCCAGGAGCAAGTGCAGTGGATGTGCAGAGCACCACAGGCTTGTGCGATCATCCTGAATGATGTTATACCAATGTCATTATCTTCTCATGTTCAGCCAATGTCACTTCAGGCTGTATCCCTGCATGTCTTTGTATCTACTAATAGCTCTGTAGGTCTCCCTCTCTTTTTTCTTCACTTCCTTCCACATTCCTCTCTCTTATTTTAAACAGCTTCTCTCCATATACATTCCTTTTTCCTCTCTTATTAATCCTTCAACTGGATGTTGCAGGCCTATCTGCAACCTTATTCATCTCCAGTGTCTATGAAATAAGAGCCTCTTTCATCTTCTCCATTCTTTTGCACTTTTTCTCCATAGTTTTTGTGTGGATGAAAAGAAGACATGGCTTCTCAAATATTTATTTGACAGATCCTGGCATACTCATATAATAAAAAACTTCAAAGAGTTAATGTTTCTTTTCCTCTTTTTCCTCAGTTTTCATTCTTTAACCTAATAATGGGCAAACTGGATGAATGCTAATAATTCCTCCAATAATGGCATTTTTTCCCTTCTTTGCCTATTTCCTGAAGTAGTACATGGAAGGGAGATTTAAAAAATTGATTTATTGATTTCGGTTGGCCTGTAAATGAAGTGTGGCTTAAAGCCAGTGTACGAACATGCAGCCAGCTCTGGAGCTGCTAATGAGACAAGACTGAACTTCTCTACTACTTATCCAAATACTTTCAAGCACAACTTCTCTCAGTGAAATTAGGCTAACTTGAGAGGAGATTTACCAAGTGTAGGTTAGTCAAGTTATCCTTACAGTGAGAACAAGCCCAAAGGCTCATATTAACAAGAAAAAAAAAAAAAAAAGCCCATATTGGATTTTATATGTGAAACCACAGATATATACATGTGTATGTGCACACAGATACACGTGTTTAACCTTCAGCCTTCTCTCATAAATACTTACTTTTTCTCACCGACAATACTAAGAATATCCACATAACATAAAGAGCAATATAGTGTGTTTCTCTCCTTGTGAAAATGAAATGGGACAGGGAAAAAATTCTGCCACTGAGTGGTACCACTATTTGTCACCCCCTCACAGAAGGATGCGTTATTGACTGATGGATCACTGTCTTTCACCCAGGTTTCATCCTGCCTTGGACAGTCCAAAAATAAAGATAGCCACAAATATTCACAAATGCTCTGTCTGGCATTAGGAAAGTGAGGGAAACTGCAGTTATTGTCAAGCTCAATCAATTTAAAAAACTGCTTGATTTTTTTCTCTATGTAAAGTAATAAAATATTATTTTTAAAATTATGTAACGATGAACAGTCTATGTCACAGGCATTGAGCAGCTTCATCCTGAGCCTTATGTTCTAACAGAGAAGGTAGATTCCAGTGGTGCCTCCAAATGCAGAAAAATAAAGACAGTATGTTCAGTTCCGGCATCAGTGGACTTCAACTACTTTAACTAGTTAGGAAGACAATCTATGGTGGGTATGTTACAGAATTGTTCTTAGCTTCCAGCTGTGCAATAGGAAAATGTTCTGTTCCATTAAACTGCTGTATTTTGTTGCAGAAACATGCACTCTACCTATAATAAAGGATAAACAGTGAGACTGTATGCAGCAGGACAACTAATGCATATAGTCTACATAATGCATAGAGAAACTAATGCACTTTTTAACAGTCTATCATTGAATTCCTCATAGAGGATTTACTGTATCTTATGACGGCCATGATAACGCTTTGTTGTCTTTGTTTTTCAAACCTAATATAAGCACTGAGTATTGTCATTTACTAAAACTCATCTTGCCTGAGAGCTGACACTGTCTGAAATGAATTTCACTAATTGTCATTATTCTTAAAAGTCTTGAGTTCTAGAAAAAGAACATTTCTGCCAAATCCACCATAGTGCAATTAATCATAGAATCAAAGAATGGTTTTGGTTGGAAAAGACCTTAAAGATCATCTAGTTGCAACCCCCCTGCCATGGGCAGGGACACCCTCCCACAAGACGAGGTTGCTCAAAGCCCCATCCAACCTCGTCTTGAACACATCCAGTGTTGGAGCATCTACAGCCTCCCTGAGCGACCTGTTTCAGGACTCACCACCCTCTGAGTGAAAAACTTCTTCCTTACGTCTAATCTAAATCTCCCCTTCACCAGTTTGAAGGCATTAACCCTCATGCTATCACTACAAACCCTTGTAAAAAGTCCCTCCTCAGCTTTCTTGTAGGTCCCCTTCAGATACTGGAGGGTGACAATAAGGTCTCCCCATAGTCTTCTCTTCTCCAGACTGAATAACCCCAACTCCCTCAGCCTATCCTTGTAGGAGGGATGTGTAAACAGTCAGCTACTTTCAAACTACATAAATAACAGTGGATTTTGTTCTACATTTCCTCTTAGATTTTGTACAAGGGGAGTATAAAATCTGTCTTCTCTCCTTAACTTTTTTACAGAAAACTCATTTCTGAAAACTATGTTTGCCAAACAGTATCACTATGACCAGACCAGTGCCAGGATGAAAGATTAATAGGTTAAACCAAGAAGCAGTTTTGATCAAGCTCCCCTCATACAGTCAGTAACAGAAAAAACTTTCAGTAATGCCTCCAACTGTTGTAGAAGTTAGTCTGTCCTAGTCCTTCTACTTAGAATCACAGTATCGTATCATGCTTTGGGTTGGTAGTGACCTTAAAGACCATCTAGTTCCAAGCCCCTTGCCATGGGCAGGGACACCTTCCACTAGATCATGTTACTCAAAGCCTCATCCAATCTCACCTTGAACCTCTCCAGGTAAGGGCCATCTAAAACTTCTTAGGGAAACCTGTTCCAGTGTCTCCCCACCCTCACAGTAAAGATTTTCTTCCTAATATCTAATCTAAATCTACCCTCTTTCAGTTTGAAACCATTATCCCTTGTCCTATCACTATACTTTCTCATAAGGAGTCCCTTTTCATCTTTCCTGTAGGCCCCCTTTAAATATTGGAAGGCAGCTATAAGGTCACCCTGGAGCCTTCTCTTTTCCAGGCTGAACAATCCCAACTCTCTCAGCCTGCCCTCATAGGGGATATCTCCCACTCTGTTCCTGTGCTATGCCACGATGAGCTGAGCTACAAGGATAGCTTTTAACCATGCTAAGACTTCAAATGAAAAAAAAAATAAAGTTGTTTAAACCTACTGAAAAATATTTTCAGTTTGCACTAACATTAGCCGTACTTTAAACGGCTTGTTCTCACATTACTTAAAAGCTTACCAGTGACGTCTGGCTTTACAAATCTTTAACCAGCCCTTTTTATGTCTTCTGATTTCATTGTACTTTTATGAATAGAGCGTCTGTTTACGTTCTGTTGCATATTGACTAGTGCCAAAACATAAATTGCTTCCTGGTATCATTAAACATCTAGTTTTTTCACTGATACAGCTTTAATTTTGAGCAACTGATAAAACAGGAGTAAGGATTCAATCAGTGCAGGAGACAATTTGTATTACTGTGGTTTTATTTCTGGATCTTTAAAAAATGGAATTATACAGCAGTACATAGACTTACTAGCAGTAAGAGGTTCAACATCAGGAGCTGCTGTGAGAAGAAAGGCTGGAAGCTTCAATGTGGTGTACAACATACTAGCAGAGAGCTGTAGCTTGACATTAAGTTATGTAATGCAATGTCCTGGATTCTGCTTGACTGAGACTTCTTGATTCTTCTTCTGCTTGACGTGTTTGAGACTTGACTGTTTGACTTCTGAGACTGCTACAGTTAAAGATTAAATCATTTGATTGTGTAGCTTATTTAGTTTGAGCCTTTGAAAACTGACTTTAAAGGATCAGCTCTTACTGCTTTCTTCTACATCTGACTTCTACAGAAAGCTTTTTAATATCAGTAGGAATCCTAGTGGCATACAGCTACCATTCACAGGCAGAACTGGTAGCTACCATGCAGTCAGCAGATTTGCAGTTTATTTTCTTATTGCATGCATTTTGAAGCCAGTAGCTTAAAAAGTGTATCAGAACCAGGTTCCCACTGAAACAGAATTTCTTAAAGGATTAAGGGTAGGTAAAACGACATCAGTGATGACGTCATTTGAAACAGTTGAACTAAGGTCTGTCCAGAGAATGAGGCTATTTTGGTTATTGCACAATTGTCTCCGGCCCTGTTGCACACACAATTTGTTTTGGTTTTGCTCCTGAAAGTTGCAATGATGTGGTAACTGGGACAGGAAACAAACATTGCAAAAAGTTCCCCCTGACTCCATTGCGTTTTTTAGTAGGAACTAAGAAGCTGTCTGTGATGTTTCAATACTCTCAAGCTAATAACTAGAACTATAATATCCTTCAATGATACAGAAATTTGAAGTAAACACCTGGTTTAATGGACTCTGGAATCCATGTACTAGAATCCAAGAAGTGAGCTGCCCCCAAACCTAGCAAGAAACAGAACGGGTAACTAACACAAATGCATTCTGCTTTCCACTGCAGAGGGTCTCAGGTTATATAGAAACTACAGCCAAGACTTAAAAAGAGGCTGGGGGAGCTGCTTTTTAATATCTATATGAATACCTAGTACCAGAAAAAGGAATCTTCTGGTGCCAAAGAAGGTTTCTGGAATTCTAATGGGTAACATAAGAGTTTTTAGTAAATTCTTGCTCTGTGCATGCTTTAAGTAAAAACCATTGCATTCACCACTGAACACAACGGCATCAGAAGTTAAGACAGTATCAGAAGTGATCACAGCATCACTTATTTACACACTAGGTTCATAAAGAAGGATAGCTGATGCAAACAAAAACTCTGAAGTGATCCTAAGAAAGCAGACAGTAGCAATTACCCACACCAATTTCAAACCAGCATGGAAGGCAAAAAATTCTTCCTTTTGGAAAAAGGGGATATACAATCTGTGCAGGTTTCTGATTATCAAGATAGCACACCTGTGCCCTGCCCCCAGAATGCCCCACCTGGCTTAGGGCTGAGCAGCTGAGGATGAAGAGTATATCCTCTCAATCACTGGCATTACTAATTCATAGAGCATTTGGGAATGGGAGAACTCCACAGAAAATCAAGCCCTGACCAAACCCAACCCTGTTTCATTTGAAGATCACTATCTGCACACTAGCTGGCACAGCTGCAAGCATAAGGGAAAGAGCAAGCATTTCAGAATATCCACTTCCATGAAAGCAAGGTGAATATATGTTTGTTTAAATACAATTCCATCTGAATCCCCAAACTGCTACTATGGCATCATTGCTTCCACAAGAAAAGCTGATTGCAGTGAGGAGGCCAGGGAATATCTCTTCCATTCCTATTAATTTGAGGGCTAATTCCCCATCCACAAGGTAACTTGCAATCCAGTAAAACAATGAAACCATCTGTGTTCTGAGTCACTCAAAACTCAAAGACATTTGCCTACTGCATTTCCAAAAGAGAGTAAAGGTTGAGACCACAATACTCTTCAGAGTTTATTTCTGAAACTGTACGTCCTAAATCTTAAAACTCAAATACTTCTATCTAAGCAAGTCATATATAGGCAAATTTATTACACATTTCTTAGGGCTTGATCCAAAAAGTATGTTCTCCCTATGGCTGCTAGCCCATGTGAAAGTGCAAAAAAGCCTTTGGGGCTCTACAGCTGCAAGACATATTTGCATATTGAGAGATAGGTGAGGCTGCTTGCAAGCTTTTTGGCAACATTTTCTTTAATTAGAAAAAAAAGTAATAATAGATGGTGATTTCACTCAAGTCTTCTTTGGAAATGGTTCCCAGAATAAAATTTCTAATGAAAACAGAAGGGGAAAACCAATTCCAGAGCAGTGATGCTGAGGCTGGGGATTCACACACCTATGCTTCATTCAGATTAAGGATCTTATCATTAGATGAATTCCCTGAAAACATATCACGGGTTACAGTGGAGGAAAGAAGAAGGAAAAGAGTGGGGAGGAATGAAACATGCGGAGACAGTTTCTCAATCTCTTTGTCTAAAAGTGTGCCATCTCATATGAATAATGTAATATTCATCAGCACACAGGCTCAAACCTGAGTCATCTGCATTCCTCATTCAGCCCCAGACTGACGTTATAGAGTCTGCAAAATTTATATGAAAATATGTCTTGGACCAGCTAAAGTGGATTAAATTCTATCAGAAAAAAAAAAAAAAACACAAACAAACAAAAAAATCCAACACAAAAATCTAGTAGATCCCACTTGCTAGGAAACATAGCTGTAACAACCTCTGATCTCAACTGCTTGGGTAAAAGCAAAAATCTGAACACACTTGTCTTCCTTTGCCATCGAGGTTTTTAACTGTCTCTGTCAGAAGGATTAGGTTTCCTTTGCACCTTCTGAAAAGTTATCTTATCTTGTGTATTCCTCAATGCTGGACAAGAATAGGCCTGAAATCTTGAAGGGACTCCAACCAGAAGACAAAAGATGATGCACATGAAACACCAGTAGGAACTGGTATCCACTCCCTCAGGTTTCCAAATTGTATTCAAATATCTATCCTATCTTATTGTCATATCAAGAGGTTCAACAAGGCCAAG
>VZZY01001848.1:0-71718 GCA_013400335.1 Eurystomus gularis
AATGATTCTGTGATTCTATAACAGAAGGGATTTAACAACCGGGACTCATTTCTACCACCACTGAGCAGGAGGCAAGACACAATGACACCCTTTATTTTTTATGAACATATTATCATTGACCTAGACAAAGTACCCAGTTTTTCTCACCCACAAATAACATGGGAAAAGAACACACAAAATTCCTGTAAGTATGCTACAATGCTTTAGCAGCTACAGTTGGAAAACAGGAATACTTTTTCATCACCTGCTTGAAAATATGCATCAAAACAACAATCAGCTCCACACTGTTGGGGCTCAGAGATGTGAAAACAAATTGCACTGAGATGAGCATCTTGGGTAATGGTTCCACAGTTAATTATATACCCTCACAACAGTTTTGGCCAGAACCAACAACAAATCTTGAAGAACTACACAAGTTATTCTGTCCTTTCAGCCTGGCTGAAGAAGTCTTTGTGCAGACACCTCATTTTGACACAGAACAACTCACCCTCTAGTGGGAAAAATGTAGAGAAAAAAACATTCACCCAAATCTTTTCACGGATCTTTTAATAACCTACGCTTCCTCTTTTGCCCACCAATCTTGTAGCTCATCTCAGGATTAGTCCATCGAAGATCTGGCTTTGTAAATGGCCTCAGGTTGTCTCAGAAGGTCTTCTTTAAGACAAATATCTGCACCAAATACAAAAGAGTAACCAGCTAAACGATTCATGAGTGTTTCAGGATGAGTAAACGATTACACCTGAAACCTGCAGAGCACCTTAGTTATTTCCCAGCTATAACTATGCAATATGCAATATATAACGTCCCCAGGAGAGATTTGCAACTTTCAAGGTTCACTGAGGTACCCTGTTTCTGGTGTTACCCCCACAGCCTCATCCTTCCTCAATCTGGACCCCAGACCATAGCTGTGCTATGTGCAAAAGCCACAAGTGGGAGAAAACATCCAAAGGCAGCAAATACTTCAGCATGATGAGGAAGACCAAAGTGAGTAAGTCACCAAGGAAAGGCAGAATGATGAGTTTCATGTTGCGTTTCTACCCCTAAATACAGCAATGGCTTGCTAGAATAACCTCCACTGCCCTGGACTAGTCAAAGTTGTGCATTTCTAGACTAAACTACATGAGCCCTGGACATCTCTGATATCAAGGTAGTTTTCTCCTCTGTCTATGCCTTCATTATAACTGTAGAGCATAGGATGGGGAAATGGGCAAACTGAAAGAGATTCTTGCAGCAAGCACATTTTTATTGTTTTGTTGTTTCGTTTTCTTTTTGTTTATTTGTTTTGGTGGTTTATTTTTCTTTTTAAACGTGCAAATAAAGCTTATATCAGTTTTCCTTCCTGCACACATTGGAGATAGTAGATGTTGGAACCTGCTGAAAATGGCTTTGCTGAAGTGGGGGTGGCAGTCAAACGGTGACCAGAACTGTGTACAGTAAGTGTTCAAGGCATGTCGTTTTCATTAGTTGTGATTAGCTCACATCATCCAGATACATGATACAGTAGGCAGATCTGAAAGGTATCCACTGTATAGATCAACTCTTTCAGGCAGGAAGACTACCTGAGCAGTAGAGGTCAGATGACCTGACAATGTGTGCATTCTTTTATGTACTCAGGGATGAGCCCAGATTTCTCATTCCTCAAATGAGAAACCTGAGGGATGGGGGGATTTCCTGAGACAGCATGAAGTTGCATGTAAGAGGGTGCTGCAAGGCCAGCTCTGAAGTTCCCACCTCCACAGGGTTCCCAGCACCCCACTCGTAATACACATGGGTCAAGGCAACAACAGAAAGCCAGGGAACCTACCCCTGAGGGAACCATGTGGACCTCATTAACAGGACAATGTAGATGTTGTCTAGAAGAAAAGAGCAAGAGGCTTTGCCATTGCAATACTTTTGAGCGTGGGGGGGGAGCACACACAACATATTGATCCCTTATGGATGGTTTGGGAACACTTAGCTGACAAAGGCCCTCAGGAATGAACTTTGTGAATTGCAGAGGGAGAATTAGGCTCCAAAGCTGCTCAGTGCTATTGAGATGAAGATGCTCCCAGGTCCACAGAGAAACAAAACATGAGGGCCTATAAAACTCCAAAAGCACAGTCTCTTCTCATTTTTATGCTGCCTCCCACATTAGGCAGTGGTTGAACAGGACTTTTGAAGCTTTTCACAGTTGCAAGTAGCTAAACCTTACAACCTTTTGTAGAAATTTTTGATGTCATTTGTATAAAATAATCTGATTCTGCTAGTTTGCTGGTTCATAAAGAATCCAGATGTTCTGTTACCTTTTCAATGTTTCAGCCTATGGAAAAGTGTCTACCTTTCTTTTATTATTATTAAAAGAGTCCCCTGATATTCTTTGCACTCCTACACTATAAAAAGAAAGAAGGACCTGTGAATGTCCTCTTGGTGGTTATGAGTTATGTTCACTCCTGTCTTCAGTGGGAGTGACCAATAATTGGAGGGAAGTTTAAGAAAGTAAAGGGCCTTAAAACAAGTTTCTGAACAATGACAAAAGATGACAATAACTCTCTGGAGCCAGTTCTAATTCTGAACACTAAACATTTTCTCATGCGACTCACACACCCTTAAATCTAGAGCAAGCGGACTCTGTAATAGACTCAATGCAGCCAAACTTATTACCCTAAATGTTGCAACATTTTATTTGGATGAAATACTGTTCTGTTTGCTGGAATCAGTGAATCTGCTCATCAAACATACTGCTGCCTCATCAATAACTGACCTGCTTATTTTGCCAGAGATGGTATCTTCAGAAAGGTAAATGGGGATTGTTAAAATACAAGTACTTTCATCTGAGTTTCTGGACTTTGAATGTTCTCTGTTACTGTTATGTTATGTATTGCTGGCCTGTGCTGTTAACTGGATTATTTCATTCTTAATCTTACTTACTACTTTATTTAAAATACAATTTGTAACATCGTTTTAAAGTTTTGAATCAAACTTTCCTGGTACTTTCATTGTTTGGGGGATTTAGTTTATATTGCACTAACCTTCATAAACTAAGTTCAAAGTGTTTATATGCATACCGTAAAAATCTTTAACTCAAAGCATTAGTCCAACTATAGTTATAGCTAAGCTTTGAAAGGAAATATAGCTTTTCATATTTTCCCAGGAAAAAAAATCATATTCTGTTAACATATTACTGCTAGAATAAGTAATACAGATTTCTATGTATTAAACGTATATTAATACTTATATAAGTATTTTATGTATTAAAGGTATCTGCTGAAAATAGTCAGCCCTTTGTGTAATATTAAGCCAGTAAGAGTCATAATGATTTTAATCTTTTTTCTATGCTGTCAATCTGCCATTGTTCCTTGCAGTATTCTTATAATAGAAAATCTCCAAGTAGTGTTGCTTAGCTGTGCTGAATCCATTTGTCCCATGTACACCAGCAACTGCTGGTGTTGCTCTTGTGTTTCTTTGCTAAAGCTCCCATATCTGTCACTACTTATAGCAGAGACAACATTCACTTAAGACAGCAGGAGAGGAAGTGGAAAACCTCCACCGCAAATGAGATCTGTGCTCTAAATATTTAAAAAGATAAGCAATGTCACTCTGAAATGGGCATTCTTTATATGTTAGAGGCTTTTTTCCATTTAAATACTTTGCAGACTTTACCACTTAACCTAAGAGAGCCAGTTCATTGACTGGAGATAGGGTTTGCACGTGACTCCCACTAACACACATTAGAAGAACTCTCGGTGTGCTAAAGCATATGGAGGTCAAACAGCAGTTGCGAAATGTTCAATTCATTGCCCGCTCTTGCATGCTTCCCTGCACCCTAAAGGAGCTCACAAGTTACAGCGTGAGGTGAAATAAGCTTTGCTGCTTGCAGTTCTACAGCCATTGAATTATTAATGCTTGGGCCGCTGCTCAGAAAGGTTCATTTCCACAGTTCACGAGATCACCGCCTGGTGAAATTGCTCTTTGCTGTTCTACACCAATAGCTCATACATTGGCCCTAATGGGGCAAAGTTAAAAAGTTGTACAAGCCTTCCCCTTGTAAACACTTGTGCATAGGGATGTGAGGATGTGTACGGAAGCGAAGGAGGGATAGAGAGTTGTTCTGATTCTTACATCCCACATCTGTCTGCAAGGTGTGTAATTTCTCGGGGCGGAAGACCTGAGCCTGGCAATTGGTAAATGTTAAAGAAACCACCCTAGCTGCTAGGAAAAAAGAGCTAGCAAGAAAACAGATGGTTATACATGTGGGGTTTCTCCCAGAATTTCTACTTAAGGCTTTTAAATTTTTTTTTCACAGCAAAATGGAAAAATGAGAATGCATACAGAAAAAGCCACAGGTTTATTTTCTGATTTGGTCACAGTAGTCTTATAAAAATGAAATAACTTACAGATCTGGAAACAATCTTACTGTCACACAGCTAATTTCGAAAAAGCTGTAGACTGTATAACGAGCGTGCAATTTCCCACAAATGCTTCTGTGTGCACAAGCAGTAAGATTTTATGGGAACACTATTTACATGTGCAAAATGATGTGGTTATCTAGTGATGCAAATTTGCAGGCATAAAATAACGTCACAACTTTTGCACATAGCAGTGTACAAAGCTCCATGTAGACTGAAGTTACAGTTTATCATGCAGCTTCTAAACCAGCTCAGGAATAAAAACAGTTGTTTTCTTTTTCTTTTTTTTTTTAAATCAAGTTAGTGGAAAAAATGGCTCAATCCTCATTTCCTGACATGTAATAGTTTGGCTTACTGACCGTGAGTTACATGGAGTGTGTAGTTCAGGTGAATTACTTAAATAATATATTAGTTCTGTATTGGGTTGTCTGTCTTCATTCCAGTATCCATGTGTTAACATAAGGCAAACACAGCATTCGACAACGGGACTGAACAAGGGGAAGAGAACAAGGAAGGAACATAAAACTGACATGATTAATAGAGCTGCCACAATTTGTTTACCAGAATGACTTTGATGAACACATTTTTTTTTTCAAGAATGTTAGCTCACTGCCATTTGTCTGTTGATTCACATTAAGGGTAAAATCAGGCCATCAAACTGTCTGAAAAAAAAAACAACCAACCAAACCACAACAAAACCTAGCAAGCTAGCTGAAGGTATTACAGCAATGTTCAAATGCCCAGTGATTACTGTATGGTGCATTTGGGTCATCTTTGTATGCACAAATATAGGTTAAGGACAATGTGGGACACTTCTTATTACCTTCTGTAAAATTCCCTGTACATTCACAAATAATATTTTTCATTGATAAAAATGACATAAGTTGTTTGAATAAAGCAGAAACTACCCCATTCCAGTAATTAAAAATCTTAACAGTAACGTAAGTTTGAGCCAAGCATTTCAGTGTGAGTACTTATGTACAGAATAGGAAAAATTAAGACGCTTTTCCACTTATAGCCATACTGTTGCCTTTCTTTGATGTGAGTGATTAGCCAAATCTAACAGATTTGCAGCTTGCTATGAAAGAAGGAGACACTGATTGTGTCAAGGTGCTTCTCAGATAAACTCTTGTTTACTTACAGATTATATCTGAAGTCCCGGAAGAACGCACATAGGAGACAGTTGATTTGCCCACAGATAAAAACTTCTTTTTCAGGCAACACTTGATGCAAAAATTACATCTCAGATTTTCTCCCAAAGCATTTCTATTCTTACCTTGTGTATAACCATCCTATTTCTACCACTTCTCTGCAATTCCTGATCCATCCATAACCTCTCTAGCCACTCAATTTATCTTACTGAGAAGTTTTAAATGTAAATCAGGTTTCAGATGAAAACTACAGACCAATCCAACTAGCTCCACAGAGAGATATTCCTTGCACCTGAATAAAAAAACCTGAATATTGATCCAGGAACATTTTTCACCATCCTTTGCACAACAATGCATTACATGCCTTTTTTACTGATTTAAAACCTCCCACATAACTAAAGTTATACCAAGTCTTCAGGTTTACAAAAGGAGGGAGAGTGATTGTTAGAGTTAATGGCTCAGTAAGCTGAATTTGTAATTCCCACTGTTTCCCAGGTGGCAGATGTTCACATTTTTCATGAAACCACTGACTAGAAGAAATGCAGCTAAATGACCAAGCCTTTTCAACTTTCTCTTGTTGGCTTTTCTTCAACACTTCTCATCAAATCTGTGATCTCCATAGTGATCAAAAATGGCTCCTGTGTGGCCCGTAGGTGTTGTCTCTTAAACTATGAATTTAAGTGCTCCGATTAAGGTCTCTCAACTGGGGAAGTTCTGGTCACATTTTTGAAATATGAGACTTCTGTTTCTCTTGATAACATTGTTGGTCATGTTATCAACACCTGTAAATGTGCAAGTGTAAAAAAATTAAAACAAAAGCTGTTAAAAAAAAAAACCCTGTTAAAATAGAAAAGAGACAGAAAATCTGAATCACTTCTGTTAAAGATCGAAGTGTTCAAATGACTCTTAAAATATTTAGAGACTGAAGTTCTCAGTTTATGGCTTCAGTCTTATAGGTCTCTCAGGTATTGTTTGCACCTGAACTCGTGGAGCCTTACTGACCCTTTCAGACCCTGGGTGCCATCACCCAGGCAAGACAGATATGAGCAGTTCAATAGATGAATTATGCATGAGCTATACTCTTAGAGTTGGTCTTCATACTAGCTACTAAAATATGGCTTATGGAAAATTTTTAATTTATCATAGTCATTCCGCTTTTATAATTAGGTTTTGAATTCACATGGTTTTTGAAAGTTTTCTTTTTCAAATCCAGTATTCCATTTTTCAGGAGGTGAGTTATATAGAGATAGACATGCTGAACTCTTAAATAAAATAAAACTTTAAGAAATGTAAAGGCAAAAACTCAAGCCACTGCATAAATAGTAGATATAGTAAAACAATCAAAGGAACTGGATTTGTTCATAAAACGTTATTTTCACAAGTTTAATTAAATTCATAACACAATAAAGTGACAGAGATTATAGCCCATAACATGCTACTCCTCCTTGGTATTGAATAAGTTAAAAAACTTGAGGCATTATCTCTCTCTAACAAAAAGACAGGGTTCACTTTTTAATGTTTAGTGATTCATTTCTGGTAGCAAATAGGAAAATTGTTCATAATTTTATAGATAACTATTTAAAAAAAACAAACCAAACCTGTTTGTTAGCAGAGTTCTTCAACTTAGAATCTTTCTCCCTTCACAAGCCTTAAAAGGTAATCATCATCAAAAGATTTCCTTTACAATATGGTTGAAGTGGCACCTAACCTTCTTTTACATAATCAAGGTTAACATAGATGAATATGAAACCAAGCACTCCAGTTCAAAACTTTACAGAACATCAATTTCATTGGAAAGACTTCTAGGGTATTTGAAAGTTAGTTGGGGAGGTGGGGGGTGTGGGCATTTGTTTTACTCCTTCAAGAAAAATGAATTTTGATGTGATGTGGATTTGCCCTTTTTTTAGCTGAGTGCTATTTGTCACAGGAATTATAGAATCATAGAATCATAGAATGTTAGGGGTTGGAAGGGACCTCTGGAGATCATCGAGTCCAACTCCCCTGCCAAGCAGAACCACAGAATATAAAGGTACATCTGAAAACAGAAAAAAAAAACCCCAAACTATAAGCTTTTTCTCAAACTGTAGTGTCAGAGTGCCAGATCACCATATCACAGCGATATCACTAGGTAATTAGTTTTTTCTACTGTGCAATATTAGGCAGTGGTATATAAAACATTCTTCTACAGAATCTTCACAAAAAGTTTATGACAACAAAATGTCTAGACATAATGACAGCAAATATTTGGGTTAAAAGAACAATCTGATAGCCACAGAAGAAATCTCACACTACAAACATAGTTTGTAGTGAGAAACATATGCACAAAATGCCATTTCAGAGGAAATTCAAAGTTCTCAAGGAGCATCACACTTTCAGGAGCAACTACAGACCTAAAAGAAATAAATGTTTTTTTTCCAGTATGAATTTGAATAGAAAAAAATGAGTCATGAGGCTTTCTTCCTCCAGTTCTTTCTATCTTCATTATAGGAAATACAATCCTTAAAAACAAACACAGTATTATATAGAGAGAGAAGCAGAACAAATTGTGTATTAAATATAACAATGTGAAAATCCAGTAGAGCAATACATGAAATCAAGTGTTTTATAATCCAATCCAACCCAATCCATATTTTAAAACCAGATAGCTAAAGAAAAGTAAGCCATCAAAATATAATTCAAATGAAAGTAAACAATATGTAATATTAAAACTCAAAATAATTGTACATGAACAGCTAACAAAATGCTGTCTAAAACAAAAACTACCACCAGAGCCAGTTAAGAGGATTAACTGTCATAATTAGTCATAATTAGCCGCTAAAAATAATTTCAAAAGCTACATGTAATGACTCTACAGATATATCACAAGAAGACCACTTGCCAGCATAGCATTTGGACTCCATTCTCAACCCCATTATGAAATGCACTACCTTCCATCACTTAACTGGATAAAGACAATTTTTCTCACTGTAAATGCTAATACATATTATGTAATCTTCACTCAAGATCTGAAAGAACTTCTTATCATTTTGCATTCATGAATGTGAAGAAGATTTAATATGATAACAAGGTTAAAATCAGATACTTTTTGTCAGAGATGATGAAAGTGTAGTTACTGCTGATGTGTCATTTGGGGTTAGTTTGGGGTTAAGATACAACTTGTGGCACTACTTTGTTCCCACATGGAGTAAATACCTGTTACTAGAGAGGTATGACTAAATCAGGCATTCTGTTCAACTTTTAAAGAAAACAAACCAAACTGTTTCTACTTTTTAGTAATGCAATCTGTAAAAGATATAGTAAATAACTCAATGGTATAAAACTGAAAAAAAAATAATAAAAGAAAGCTCCTTATTGTAACTAATTATCTAATTGTTCTAATATTCCATGTCTCTCAAAAACTCTTGTAGCCAATGGTAGAGAAGCCCAAAAGAAACACATCTGCAGAACAGAGACACTATTACCCACATCCTTCTTCTCTATGCAGCAGAACTATAGTAGTTTTATTGCTTACAAAGTCTTCGAGAAACAGTAAGTCTGAATAACTTCTCCATTTTAATATTTTGTTTCAGAGCAGAGGGCTGAGCGTCAAGTCAGGAACCTTTTTCAAGCCACAGTACTTAAAAATCTTAGAGATGTCTTACAAAATAATTATTCAACTGGTCATGTTGGGTTTTTCTTAATTTTCATGTCTGCAACAGCACATGTCTCAAAAAAGATTCTGTTTTAAAGAATGTTCACAAAAATAATGTCAGGTAAGAGGAAGAAAATTGTTCAATGATCTTTTGGACAGTTTTGTGGCAGAAAGTGGAAGAAAAATGATATTAGGTCACTGGGAGGTTCAGGCATACAGACTAAAATATTGTGGCTTTGTGTATCGAATAACTAAAGCGAAGCTTAATTCTTGCATAGACAATACAATGAAATGTATACCCAAAAGTAGTATTCCACCAAATTACGGTTAAACTATTTGTAATTTTTTCCTGCACTGGAGAGCACTTCACCCAGAAATAGCCACTTAATCAAGCAACACTGTTCACAGCACAACGATAAATTGTTCCACACTGTATTAATTAGCAAGGTATTGTCTTTGAACTGACTTCCCTACACCTGAATAAAAACAATAAGGACCCAGAGTTTTTCTAAAAAACTCTAGTTTTTAAAAAAATGTAAGTGCCAAGATGTATATTCATGTTGTAAAATCTTATGCATGCAGTTTTCTGCATGCAATCCTATGCATGCAATGGTATTGCAGGAAGTGTCTAGGACAAATTAAAAATATTTTGTCCTAAACATTTGTGAACAGTACCTTAACTCAGAGCATATAAGACCAATACCACAAGAATTTTTTCCCTTCCTGGAATTACTGCAGCAAGTTTCTGCTTTTGCAAGATGAGTTATCAAAAACTGTTTATGTGAAATGTAATGGATTAGTAAATCGAAAAGAAGGATAACACTCTCCTCTCAAATCTACCTTTAGTTGAGTTTGGATAAAGCTTCAGCTTCTTTGCTCAAGAGAGGACATAATTTTGTTCCAAAAATAAGAATAAAACCCCAACCACTTAGATTTGCCTGATGATGAGACCTAAGTATAGCTGCAGCAAATTCCTTGGTAAGCTCCTCATCTCCAGCTTTTCACAAACCCGTTTTTCTCTCTCTGGTCGGCCACCAGTATTACATTCAGTTTAATTATTCTCAGAGCTGTTTCTGTCTTTGTATCCAATTTTAAAACTTCAGCGATTAGTGAAAGACTCCATTTTTCTTCAGCAATGTTTCCCACAAAAATATTTACATTTTTATTCATCAGGAGATAACAAAAAAAAAAAAATATTAAAAAATGCTTCTGCAATGCCACATCCTAAAATCTTCAATTTTCAGTATCACTGCTTTCCCAAAATTCACAACTATCCAGTTTGCCCTGAATAAATCACAGCCCTTTAAAAACAGCACAAACAAAACTTGTGAATCTGTGAAAAATGAAATACAAAACATTTTTTCCTTATCACTTATCTTATGTATCTGTATATGGTAGTTTTATTTTTTAAATTACAAAAACTGTTGTGCAAGTTAGCATGTAGCACAGAGAGCTTCTGCTTCTTCCCCACTTATTTTCTATTTCCATCTTTAAAGTTTCAGATGCAATATTCATGCTAGTAAGAGATCTTGTATTCATCTTCACATTAATAATATGCTGTAAGTCATGTTGCTTTT
The DNA here is from genome assembly GCA_013400335.1 of Eurystomus gularis. Lineage (NCBI taxonomy): Eukaryota > Metazoa > Chordata > Aves > Coraciiformes > Coraciidae > Eurystomus > Eurystomus gularis. The sequence continues at coordinate 10,745 of VZZY01001848.1, forward strand.
AAGCATTCTAATAGCATGCTGCATACTTCATACATTACCTCTATTTTCCTCTTGCCCTTTCAACCTTGTTTATAGTTTTGCATAATTTGTAATCTGCTCAGGAGGGTGAGATAATTGCCTTGTTAAAGTGGAGAATATTGAGGCAGAGCTTGAGCCTGAAAATCTTTTCTTGGGTAAGCAGTCCTTACTCAAATAGGTATTAGCCAACAAATTCAAAAGAATTTACATAAATGCATTTTTTAAGTGTCTAGTCTAGGAGGATATTGAACGTTGTGTCTGTAGTTTCCCTACAGAAATGGGTATCAGCTATACTTTCATTCTCAGTACAAACTGGAAAAGAATTAGTTCATTAGACCATGATGGATCATCCTGCACTTAGCTTTCTAAGTTACTATAAATTTTTAAGGCCAGATAAAACCCATGCATCTCCAGAGACTTAAGCAGAATTGTACTGTTACTCACGAACAAACTCCCACTCTCATTTTATAATAAATCCTATTATAATTTCCAAGTAATATTGTATTCCACAGAAAAGATGGGAACAGAAAGAAGTATAACACTGTTTTATAAATCACTGCAAAGAAGGGATTGGATAGTAAACCATAATAATACTTATTAATTTTGATTTATAGAATTAATCAGAAAATATAAATATCTAAAGAACAAATATTTCTTAAATCCTGATTACTATCATACAGTCTTATAAATAGAAGCAGGCAAAGAAAAGAGGATGTCTAGCAAATTAGACTGTGAATTACCAAGCCACTTATTTTTGTTAGAGTCAATGGAAAATGTTTCCATTTCAGTTCCAAAATGGAAGGGATAAAGAGGCTTTAATTAATATTCCATAAACAACTCCGATACCTTCATTGGAGAACAATAAACAAATGACAAAGAATGTAGATCTTCAAAAGTGGCAAAGTGTTTGGAGAAAATCTGTGGAAGCAGTGGGAACAACAATTAAAAAAGCCTAATAGATGAGATATAATCTCCATAAGAAGGACAAGATGCACAGAGGATAGGCGAGAGCATAGGTTAGTTGGGGTTGTTGGAACTGACACATCTAATCCAAAAAGCAAACTAAACACAGAACCTTTGTATTTGAAAACCATCTTAGGTAGCAGACTTCTTCTCCTTTTTAGTTTAGAAAGGAAAGTTAAAAAAACCCACAAACTTTTTGATGGAGAGTAATGGCATACTTTAGAATCTCACTAAATCATGAATCCTTTGCTGTTTGATTAGGAATGCATTTGAGAGTCTGGACGCTTTCTTTCAAACTTGTTTGCTTTTCTTCCTCCCTGCTTCTCTTTACTCGACATTGTCTGTCTGTGGTGCTGAGATTTTAGAACTCTCTTTACCCTTTAAACTGTTGCTGTCAAAGACTACAATAAAAGGGAGATTCATAATAGGTACAATCTGCCAAGACGCTTCCCCAATATATATTGCCATTATGTATCTTGACAGACCCTTGTGATTGATATTGTCATTCTAAGCCAATGAAACTGATCCTGTCATCACCTTTAGAAGAGAAGACAATCAAAAGAAAAAGTTCATTTCTAGAGTTTACATAGGAGACTAAAAAAACCTTTTAAATGGTCATCATGCAAAAGGCAAATTCATTCCTTATATGTGTTCACTACTGACGACTACCAACCATGCTGTAAGCAACAAAATGCCTTGGACTTTATCGCTACCAAAATCTAGTGTCCCTGATACACTTTCATTGGTTGCATTCTCCAGCAGCACAGAGAGTATTCTCACACAAGTTGGAATGAACCATATGTGCTTTGCAATTTATCATCCTTGTCTTAAATTCTTCTGCTCCTATAGACTACACAGTAAAATTCTCAGGCCAAATAAAAAGTGTCAGGGAACAACACAAATCAATCTTACAAACAGGTAATGGAACAATTTCATTGATCAAAAAGTATTTGCAATAAAAGTGATAAAGACATAAACATTGTACTTTTATCAAATTCCTTTTCTCTTTCTCTAGCTCACCTTTTCTTTTTTTTTGTCTTTCTCCTGCTGACAGTACATAAATGTCCAGAGAAACGATATCTTCTTTGGGTATGGCCAATCTTTTCTATAATAACTCCCTGCTTCCTTCTCTTTTCTTTTAGCTACTTGAATGAAAAATTCTCCTGCAAAACTGCTTTTTTTGGCTGAATTGATTGCCTGAACCTTTAATTCTAATGTTTCAATACATTTACTCCTGGAGATTATATATGTGTCTTGTATTTCATAGACTTTTAGTTGTGATAATTTAGGCTTAGATTGCTGATAATGTTAGACCATTAGAGAATATATAGCCTGACAGCAGTCATAAAACAGGCATTTGTTACTGCATTGTGTTTTATGTTGGTTAATGGTGTGTCCACAAATGTTTGCAAAACATAAAAGATATCAATATTTTAATGATGCAATAAGACTGAATCAAATAAAAAGCCGTATCTTTGTGACAAGAAAATTTATTCCAAAACAATGGCACCAGAATTTAAATGAAAAGTTTTATAGAAAAGAATAGTATGCTTGTCAGAGGTTTATAAATGCATGTATTTATTGGTGTGCTAAATTGATTATATACAGTAAATGGCATTGCTGCTATTACACCATATTCTGATCATTTCCATATGCTCTAGGCTTTTATTTTGACTTTGCAATTATGAATGTATAATCACAGTTAGTTGAGAAGGTTCCATTCTGCAGGGAGAAAAAGTGATTGATTGAGTAACAAAATAACACATGAGCTCAGGGAAGTTTAGCCACCATACTGGGCAGACGGAAAACCAAAGTGCTGACTTCTTGCAGGCTTCAAAATATATGCTACATTTGTTAACTTGACTTTTACCAGGAGTCAAGGCCAGATAAACAGCCTACAGTAACAAATGTGAAGCTGCTCAGATTTGATAGTGTACCTATACTGACAGCAGTCTTTGTTTTTTGTTATATCAGGGTTTTACAGGTGAGAAACTGAGACAGGCAAGGGATTAAGCCCAGATCAGTATTTCATACTTAAATTACCCCTATCTCAAATTCTCTTTGCAATGACAGCAATACTGCTCTTCTTTTCTCCACTAAACTGATGTAGACAAACAAAGAGCTGCTGAGTGCTGCCGTAGGAGCATTTGCTAATCTGTGCTGGATAAAGTTCTATCCTTCATCTCTTTGTGGTTTTTCCCCTTGTGTGAGCCCTGGGGCTGTAACTCTGGAGCAGGGAGCTCACTAACCTCACCACAAGGTGCCTCCAGGCAGCGGAGTTGCTCAGCAGGGAGACTCAGAGCCCCAAACCAAGTGCAGACGGAGATACAGAGCGTGCAAGCAAGGGAAATTTTTCTGACTTATATTATACAACAGCTGGGCATTGTGCTGGTGAAACTGCAGCTACACTGCCATGCAGGGTAGCAGGATACCCCACAAAGGCAGAAGTGCCTGAAGTGATGCACTGCTTTCTTTAGTTTTTATATCTCTTTAAAGCTCAGACATAAACCAAGAGGCAATAGCATGGGGACACAAAGTGACAGAAAGCAAAAGATAGAAACATGGCTCCAGTTTCTCAGGAAGGTATTGACCTAGATAACACCCATCCTGCCCCAAAGATAGGGATGGCAGAGAAGCCAACCAGATGGGTGACAAACTCCAGGGAGCGCTCCTCTCTTCTCACTCAGTCTAGAGTGGGAGAGACATCAGCTTCCCTTCCTCACTTTCAAGAAGGACTGCTGCAACGAAGTTAGATAATTTGAGCAAATGAAATCTCATATGCAGCATCCCATAGGAGTTCTGCAAGTAGAGGAGGGCCTGAAGGACTTCACCTGTTCCCTCTGGTGCATGGCAGTAACCTCTTGCTAAGGAAGTCAGTGAGGTGAGACATAGGTGGTGCCAGAGCTGTACCGCACTTAAAACTATGAAGAGGGCTATTAAGTGCCATAAAATGATTATGCAACTCTATACTTCAGGTTGTATATCCATAAAGCTGAAAAACATTTCTCTGTTTCTAACTAGAATTGCCTGCAGGGCAATAGTATTTGGCATTATGAAAAAGCAAACAGATTTTAGAAATTCATACTTAAATGAGCACGCAAATTCCTGGTTGTACCAGGAAGTGTTGCTAATCCAGTTTTTATAAAGGGAGGTGAATAAATCAGAGACTTCTCTAAATACAGCAAAGGTATTAATGTTTCATGGGGAGGAGAAAGCACATCAGTTCCAGTAAGTTTCTGACAGTAGAGAGAGAAGAAGATCTGAGACTCTATTTTATGCCTCTTTGCCTCATAACTAATGGAAGTCAGACAGAACAATACAAGCAATTCACAGGTTGTATTTTGTATTATAAGTCTGATCCTGTGATTTTAAATGAAATGGAAATTTTGGTGGTACTGGGCCTGGCAGAAGTATGGTGAGTTCAGAAATTGGTACGGTCTACATCAGATCTTTGAGAAAATTCTGAGAGGAACAGAGACCTATTTTGCCTACTTCAGAGATCCAGGAAGCTGATAGAAAATTACCTTTGCTTTTAATACTACTATGCCTCACAGCATAACAATGCATATGGAATAAATATTTCAAGATTAAAAGGTTGTAGACTACAATGCCTTAAATAGAAGAGAAAAACTGTACTTATATGTTACTGCCAATAGAACGAACCAGATCTGCCTACACCAAATTAATAAATAAAAAACCCCACATATGTTTTTATTCAAGAATCTACAGTCTTAATTCACATAGGTTTGTTACAGCTATCTGCTGCTTGTTTTCCAGTCTGTGGTTGTCAAGAGTGACATGTTGGTAAATACCAGTTTAAAATGTTTTATACAATAAAGGAGGCATATTTTTTGACTGAATTTACATTAATTTCAACTTTATGTAGGGAAATAGTGCTCTATAAAGGAGGGATCTCAGGTTCAGCAAAGCAGCTGGGTAGCTCTACCATCAAGATCCTTCGGACGTACCACTTATACTGTAAGGCTGCTACACAGGTAGTTGATTTGGCTACAGACAACATCATTGAGGACAACACCCCCCCAAAAAAAAACCAAACCAAAAAAGCAGAGCTATGTCTCCTCAGCTACTTGCAAAAATGTAGAGTTCGATTTTAAAGTCATTTTCTCTATTCAATAGCAATTCTCCCCTCCCCAGTTCAAAAAAGCATCTGTGGTGTCAACAGGCACATTATGTAAAAATAAACCATTTGATAAGTGGATAGAGAAGAATGCTCTTTGATCAGCAGAATATACAGACGTCCATGAGTGCAAGGGGCACTGGAGGAATGTCTAAGAAGTAAGTTCCAGCCAGGGTGAATTTGCCGGAAGGGTAATTGTGTGAGAATCTGTCAGGCAGCAAAAAAGAGCTGTAAGCTTCCAAACCATATGAACCAAACCAAGGGGAAAAAGAAAACACTTTTGCTTTCAAAAGTCTCCCAAAAGACTAAAAATAGATCATGTGGAGTTGAATCAAATAATAATTTATTCAGAAAACCAACTTGCAGACAGAATACACAATCCTTTGATGTTTGAAAACTCTTGAATAAGGTCAGTCAATTTCAAAATAGAGCTCTTTCAAAGTTTTCTTTCTTCCCTCTTATTTCAATGAAGTTTGCAACATAGGTAAACTTTGCTGCTGTTACCATATTTTCAGGCATCAAAAAAAGTAGAAAAGAAGCCCATGGTTCTGGGCAGATAATAGATTTCTGTCTGCTTCAAAACCAACAGTGAGTCCCACTCCAGCAGCATATGCCCACAGTTAAACAATCACCTCTAGGATTCTCCAAGATTACATTTTGTTCAACTTCTAGATAACGATGAGCTCTCCTCAGTAACTAATTTTTTACTTTTTCCTTGGGTCATCGGCTTACAAATTTCCACGTACACTTCAGAAAAATGAGCACACAAGGTTTTATTCTGTAAGATGTCCTATTAATAATGAAAAATGAAGGCTTTAAAATGCCTTCCCCTGTATAAGTTCTTCATGTTGAAGAGTCAGACTATGCTTACAGTTATGAAATTTAATGATCCATAATTTCTGCAGTGATTTGAAGACAGAATCTTGGGCAGATGAATTTTACCCACTGGCAAAAACCTGGCAACTGACAGCATATTTAGGTCTCAAGCTGCTATATCTATTATCTCCTTTTGTATTTTAGGATTTGAAATGTGCAGTTGATTTAGTCAATCAAGCAGCAAAACATTTAGTAAGCTATTTTTCCCCTCTCACTTTTTGGGTATGTTTTCATTCTGTAACAAGAATCCAGCTTATCAGGAGGTAAACTTTCAGGGAAAATTCCAGATTGCTAGTTTTAAAGACTATCAGCAATTACCGAGGATACAAAACTTCACTGAGGCTGGCAAATCCAACACCTGCAGAAAGATAACAGAGGAACACAGTGCCGTTTCAGAAACACCACCAGTATCACAGCTAGATAAATATCACATGACACGAAGTGATAACAAACATACTGCCATAACCTCAGGAAGATCTGTTTACAAAGATTAAAGGGGAAAACACAAGGAAATGCAGTTAAACAAAGAGCCTAAAAGATACTTCTATTTCACATTAGTTTTGGAAAAATCAATTGAAAAACAGAAAGAATGAACTCGGCGGCTTGAGATCCTTATAAAAATAACTCAGAGGAAATGCAAGCAAGCTGGATAATCAGGCCTGTGCTGGAGGCTGTTAAAGTGCTAGCAGGAGGATTTAAGCCCTGCAGTTCGTTGGCTTTCAGATGCATGCAGTTTGCTTTATAAAGGGGGTGTGTATTGCAACTTCGTGTGACAGCTTCTATTAACTGGTGACAAAATTCGAGGCACACAAGGAGCTGCTCAGGTCAACCTGAAGTACTCCATCTCACACAACAGAAAACCCCCTGCCCCTCAATTCCCAAACAGTATTGAGATAAATGATGCTTCCTTTGCTGAATTGTGTTGCCTTGGCTGTTCAGCAACCTGACCAGACTCTGCATGAATATTGACAGTGTCACTTCAACCCAAACTGGGTGCAATATATATTCAGAGAGAGAATTAATGTTGAAAAATGTCATACGGAAGTCTTTTCCAACCTTCATGATTCTATGATTCTGTATTTTTCAGTGACTTGCCCCATATTTTGTGTTCTCAGTATATTAACTTCATACTATTCTGCTAGTGCCTATGTGAAAGAAATATGAGACTGAATCATCTTTCTTAATCTGTTCGGTATATGCCTAGAAAAACTTAATAACAGTAAAGTTTTTGAAGTCTTTGAAACAATGAGTATAATTTACTTCATGTTTTTACATACCTTCTATTTGAATTGAGTTTTTATATTATGTCTTAAGGCTTAGATGTATATTTTCCCCCCCAAAAAAATAATTCCAGTTTAGATGTCATAGTCCTTGCTATCATTACTGGATGAGAAAAAGCTCTGAGTTATTTGTTACACATGATCAAAACATTGTAGAGATGGGCCATCCTTCCGAAAATAATGACATTTTATTTTAGACAATATACAACAAAGATGGGGAAAAAAATAGTAATAGCCACTAGTTTATTTTGCTTAACAAATATGAGCCTGTAAAGCACTGATCATAAAAACCCACATTCATTTATCTGAGACAACAGGATGCTTTCAAATCCTAACAAGTATGAACATGTAAGTAACCTGGTAGGTCAGACTTTTTTATGAAGCTACTTACAGTCATGGGCATATCGCACAGCAGAGGCAAGAGTGAGAATATTTCCTTCTCACCTGTGGTTAACAGAGTGGGTGTTGGATTTCCTGCCTGACTATCCCAAGAGGAAAGTGTTGTGCCCTTTAGAGCTACTGACTGGACCTCAGCCTTAGCATGAAGCTGAATGCATGTCCTCAGCATTTCTCATTATGCCTCTTCAGACCGACGATGCCTATTACAGGCCAAAGAAAGGCTCTTATGGACCTATTGTAGCGCCAAGACTTCAAAGTGCTATTGAATATGGTCGCACATCTTGTACAGAGCATTTCCTTTTATCTTGTGTTTCAAAGGCCAGCTGAGAAGTAAAAAGGTGTTTTACTAACAATTTTCAAAATAGTTACAGCTTCTAGGTATCAGCCATAACCTCTGGGACCATTTACTGCCAAACAGGGTTAGTGAAAGTGTTTTAAAGGTTTCCCTTAACAACATTTTTGGCTGTATGAATTAACTGACAAGTGATAAACACCTTCCCATAAGACAGGGAAGCCACTGTGTATTATCCTATTAGAGCGATGTTTGTTTTATAAGGTATCTGTTTCCGAAGATTGCCGTTAACACAGACTTGGATGTCACTGAGACCACAACCTGGTTAACAACGGTGCTAGGAACTGCTGAGATTAAAGGCTTATTCAAGTACTTTTATTGTTTTACTGATGAATCTGTTTTGAATGCTTTTCTTGCGCCTTCACGCAGGCTGTACCTCCTAACACTCAGTGGTCCATTGCCCCCCAAAGTCATTGAAGTACTCAGAAGTTTTTATGACCAGTCTTCCGGCAGGAAGCTACACACTAGCTGAACTTCAGGCATGTGAACCATCCCACTGAAGTCAGCTGCAGATTTCAAGTTCATGCCCATGTGTCTGTAGGATGACAACACCTCAGCCTCTTCTTGCCTCTCAAGTAAAAGCTGGTAATTGGAGCCAGCTTACAGTAGTATGGGCAACATTTCCTTCAGCAGCTCTGAGGATTCAGGATAGGGCTGCTCCTGTACTAAAAAATGAAAAAAGAACAGCCCTGGGGAGACAGACTTGCTGTTTCTGGAAGGGGCTATCTCCTGCACTTTGAATCACAGTGGCTTCGCCAGGACTCCAGCTCAAGCAAAGTGATGGCTAGGGGCTCTTTTCTATCCACTTCTTATCCTGCTGCTGCTAACATTTCCTGTGCCTAGAGACAGCTGCAATGATAGTCATTCTCAGCATTGTCATAGTGATGTTGTGAGCCAAGAGGTGCCAGCATGGAGATGAAATATAACTTGACAACCTGCACAATAAAAGGAATCCAGACGTACGGAGCCTCTCACTGAAGAAACAAACACTTCTCTCATGTTCTGAAGCCAAAGGTTGTTTAACGTCTTTGAAGTCTCTTGAGACTCCATTCTTTGGGGCCTTTTCCATAGGTCTGTAGATGAGGCATAAATTTTAGTATATTTTCATCTCAGCTCTGAGATTCAAACACTGAAAAACTCACAGAAGAGCAAGCCAAAGGAGGAAAAGATGATGGATACTCCTGATTACTTGGAAGACAAAATTAAAGGTCCAGGTATTTGCCATGAATTAATTTTGGGATCACCAGTTACTTCTATGAACAGAAATGTTGTCTTTGCTCCATTCTTGTAGTGAAGACATTGGGATTGCGTTAAACTGCAGAGTGGGAGGGGATTTAAAACAAAATTCCCCTGCCAAAGATTACATGTATGGAAAAGAGCATGATTGTCATAAAGCTTAATGTACAACATTTTCAAATAGTTTAAAAGCTTTTTTACTGATTATTATGATTCTTCAGTTATTTAGCAACTTTTATTTGGAATAAATCTCAGTTTATCTGAAACATTTTTAAAACTGCGTTGCCTCTTCAAGTGTTATAAAGTATGAGTATTTTGAATGGTGGGGTTAGTATATGTACTTTCAACCTTTAGTAACTATTTTTTATTGAATGTTTCCAAAAGTTCATGCTGTGTTGTTTTTCATCTGTTGATCTGATTTTCCAAGCCTTTGTATGAGGCCTAGCTTTGGTTTGTTTGAAGTGCTAAGCACCTTGCAGAATTTTAGATATTGTTTTATAATTGAGATTCAACAAATTCAGACACTGATCATTTGTGTACAAGTCAAATCTGATATGGAGATTTCTTTCATGAATAGTTTAGTTCACATTAGCATATTCTTTCTTTTCTGACTTATGCACTGCCTTCTTTTTCATTTCTATTTAGCTATGTCAGTTTTTGTTAAAGTGATTTTCTTCTGCCTTGAGTCTAGATTCTGTTAAAAGTTTTAGAATTCTGCAAACCAACGGATGTGTCAAGAAGCTCAGCAATGCTTGGATGGTATCCATGCCACATACACTTCTAATACACCAGCACAACAGGTAAGTTCCAATGCAAGGCCTATGGTGAAGATTTGCTATGACTGAAGTTTTAGTATTAATTGGATACAAATTGCTATAACAGAATTATCCTGAGTAAGTACTTTCAGCTATCAAATATAAGTAACTTGATCTATTTCTAAACCAATTATAAGCTGCAGTGAGTTTGTGAGAGAGGACGGAAATGGTGAAGTGTAAGTGAAGACAAAGAAAAGAAATGGAGAAAGGGTGAATTGGACGTGAGCATGTGGTTTGTATGAGAAGAATCATATCTATAATGTTACCTATAAGACCTAAAGAACACATGACAGCCTACCTGCTAATTTTGCTAATGATTTATAGACCCAAGATTATTTGTAAAACTTGTCACACCATATATGTAAGAAAAGCGCAAGCAACACTTAAGAAGTTACTTCAGTGACTCCAAATATCTCTGCTTCACAAAAAGAGATATTCAGTGGTAATAACTAGATTAATGGATTATGTCATTGCTTAAGATGATACCACAGTTATTTTTTTCCCTTCTGCCACAATGATAATTCCGCTGCATAACCAACCCCAAACACTAACTGACACATCTGACAGCTATACAGAAGGACTACATCATAGTAGAACTAGATCACAGAGCAACTTCAGCACACAGCTGGCATTATTGGGTTGTCCTTAATCAATCTAGCAACGACGAGACACCACAAAGCTGAGATCAGTTCATGCAGGTGTTCAATAATTTGGCACTTATTCAGGTGTATGACATTTCCTCTATAAAGGATTTTTTTTCCTTATTCTCTAACTTATCTGGTGTTGGCTTCTTAATGCTATTCTTGTTCAGAATGTTTTGACAGATGGCAAGCCTGGGGCACACTCCCCTTTCCACACAAAATTCACAGGGAAAAAAGAACAGAAAAGAAAAAAAGTTGTCAATGTTTTGGATTGGCTTTCTGAACAAATAGGCTTATCTCAAATCACCAGAAAAGTAGAAAAGGAGAAACAAGACTGTGACAGGAAATTAGAGTCAACTATTTTAAGTTTGTTTTAAACTGCAAAAGTGACAGTTTTACTCTGAACCTGTTGCCAGAATCGAGCATAGAAGCATGAGGAGAGAGAGTCTGGAGTGAGAAAAGTCATTGGGTATGCCCGTTTTTTGGCACAATTCTTTTAATAGAGAAGATTACTCATTAACCAAAATGTTTGAAGACCTACAAGGGTTGCAAGCGACTTAATTAAAACTTTTGCAAGATGCTTCCCACAACTCAGTGATTCTTTTAATGTAGGATAAAAAAGCGGTAATACAGTTCCACATGAGTAGGATTGGCTTAAAAATACAAGTTTGCCAAAATTGAAAGATAAAGATTTCAGCAGCACTCAATTTGAAGCAAGAAAGCTAAGCTTTTCACTTTAGACAGTCCCCAATTCTGATTAAATTCTTCAGCACTGTGATTTTCTTTCCCAGAATATGAAATCAGATCACAGAAAGGGAAAAAAAAAATCCCAGAGAAGAGACCATTACTGAAGGAAGCCATGTGTCATTAATTCAGTTATAAATTATTAGCTGAAAGCAGCCTCTCTGCATTTGTATTTGATGAACAAAAATTGATTGCTTCAAGGGCATTTCAATCCTTTTGATGTTACCATCTTTTAGTCCACCACAAATCTGAATCCTTAACAGAATGATTATAGCATTATAGTAATCCTAAGAGCCAATACTAAAGGATTTGGAAGAGCAACAGAGATCAATAGTTTGAAAAAAGCATGTCTTTTCGAGTTGACAGAGCTGTCTAGCCTGATAGTGAACCTGAAAAAAATAAGTGGGGGCTAAGTAAACAAGCAATCGTGCAGGCTGAGCTCAACTGAGATGATGAGCCATTTTCTGAACTGTTGAATACATGAGGAAGCTCGAATATTTCCATGGGATTTAAGCAAAGCTAATGGCAACCAAGGGATATTTTGCCCACAATGAAGAAAAAGTTTTAGAAATATGTTTGCAAGTGTTTTCAGAGCTTTGTGAGCTATGCTGGAGGTTGGGAAGTTCTAGGAGGTCAACATTTGTGTTTTGCATAGACTGAGATTATTTGAACTGGGATTTGAGGGAACATTGATTGTCTTCCTTTTAGTTGCTTTGAAATCCAGAATCTGGGCCATATTCCAACATAGAGATGAAAGTTCAGTCCTCTCAGCAATTGGATTGTGAGATATATAGTAGACAGAAGGACCATGCATCCTTATCATGTAATCTCTACCAAATTAAAAAAAGTTTGAACTATGGAAGCAATAGGTAAAATCTGTGGAAAGTTCAGGCTGTGCCAGGTTGTAAGTAACAAAGTTTCCCTAGCATAACAAAGCAGAAAATGAGCTGAAAGCTAATGCCCTCTTCAACAGCTCAAGGATTAGCATGAAATTATACTTTGAAGGAGGAAAAAGAACAGCATTGCAACAGTGGGGTATTGTTAAAGATCACTGGAATGGAGAGAAGGAAGAAAGAGAAGGAAAAAAGTCCTTACACCAGAACACTGCAAACTGGTATAATGTTTAGCACATATTTAATGATTCTTTTGGTGTGCTAAACAACAGATTAACTTAATAGTACTCAAGTGAAAATTCAGAGAAATTCAGCAACACATCTGGAGAGCATCCCGTGGCAAATGGTGGATGGCTAAGTAATCTATTTCAATAGCGAGACAAGTAGTGATAATTTATTGTTTGTAACAAGGGCTGTGAGCTTACCATTAATTCTAATGGAAAAACTTCTAAAATTATTTGAAGGATAAATGCAAGACTTCCAACAATCACATTTCTTTAGTGACACATATGTCACTGGTACATACTATTATTAAAAGATAAAGTCATAAAAGTGATTTGAAAAAGGATGTGTTTTTCAATTCTGTATGATCTTGCATATAAAGACTAGCAAAAGAAAAAGTGCAGCATGTACCTTTTACGCTACTGCAGATGATTTTCTTTATGGGCCATAGCTTTTTTAGCTTGGTTCATGTTTTCACATTTCTTACATCTGAAAGAGTGGCACGAATTAAATGCACATTAAAGACATTATTTCGGAACATTGTGTTGAAGCAGGTTTAACCCATTATTTTGAAGCTGTGCATGATAACATGTGATCTTTAAGCTTAACCTTTATCTCAAGCAGTTTAAAATGTTTTGTAGCTGTTCTTGTCTAAATGAATAAAGAGGATGATAAGCAGGAACTGGCATAAATAATAACTGCTTTAAAATGGGCAAAGAAATTGATAGCTCTACAAATGGTAGCCACCTGTATGAGGAAACTAACAAAAGAGTGTTCAGTGGAGCAGGATGACTGGAAACCTGACAGCAAAGGATAGAAATGGCAAGGCAAAAGAGGACTTTTAAAAATTCTCTGTTCTCTAATCATGCAGTGCCAACTTCAAGCCATGAATATGTTATAATATCACTGGTAGTCTGCTGACTTTATTCAACCACTGCTAACTTCAGTGAGTTACAAGATTTCATCAGTGTTGGCAGCTGGCTTGTCTAACGAATACACCAACCTTCATTTTTCCTTTTTGTGGTAATGTTGTTTGAACCATGGTCTGTACTCCTTCCACCACATGACACACTCTCTTGAGCAGAACAAGAGATGATGAGCATGAAAGAGAGCAAGACTGCCTACGTTATGGTAAATTCTCACAGAAAAATCTGCAAGCATTGATAACTTCCCACAGAGGTTCACAGGAGCAGAGGTGATTATCAGAGTATACCTGGTTGACAAAAGACAAGGACACAATTGAAGCACAGGATGCTGAGACAAGTAGGTAGTCTTTCTGGGTAAAGAAGGTGAACTTTTAAGGCCTGAGACAAAATCTGAACCAGTACTTCTAATAGTGACAGACAGAAAGACAAAACTGTATGTTATGTTATGGATTCTAGAAGACCATAATATCTTACTTGCAAGGCTAAGTCTTTGAATCTAATTGCATCTTTTTCCTGATGTGACCTACTTTTACACAAACACAAGTGAGCTTCTACAACAGGACAGGGGCTTGGCTGTCCTCAAAAGCTAAAACATCTCTGTCTTAGTCTGCATGGCAGAAACCCCAGACTTAGCTCCCTGCTTACTCCTAACCAGTTGGTTTTGCATTTTCCACCCTGCATCAACCTGGATATGCAGAACATATAAGTTACTAACTTTACCCTAATCTTTAAGAAAAAAAATAGCACAGAACCATTGCAGAAAAAGATCTGTACTTCCCCTTGTTAAGGTCAGACACCCTATACTTCTCACCCTATACTTCTATAAGAAACTTGTGGAGATATTTCTAGAGATTATTGCTGGAGTGGATTTGAATTTGCATGTATGCTTCTCAAATTATTGGTATCATTCTTGGCAGCTGGGTTGTCAAATTTATATGTTCAATAACAAGATTGGCATTCCAGCCAATGTAACTTCATTCCTAAAATAAAATAATTAACAAAAATCTTTATATCCTTTCTATTTACACAATATTCCCCACAAATGTAAATCTCAATACAGATTGAAGTTTCAAAAGGTCCTATAGACATCAGTGGCAGTTTATATATATATATACTTTGTTCTGTGTGTGAGTGAAAATTAACTAGAAATTAGAAAATTTTATTGCAAATCTCAAAAGGTTTTGTAAAATTTGAAAAAATTTGAAAATTATTGACAAAATTGTTAGACCTTATACAGGTGCATATATCATATAGACAGACAGAGCCCAATTATACAGTCACAGACTCTTATAAAGATTTCAGCTGGAAAGGACTACAGGAGATGATCTGGTCCAAATCTGTCTGTCCTTACCCAAGGCAATGCTACCTTTCATCAAGTCCAACTTGATAGTACCATGCATATCAATTAATAACTCATTGAAGTTAATGTTCTTCACCTGTGATGAAAGAAGGTTCAGAAACACAGTATGTGAACTGTGAAAGGTATTCCTTCTTGAATTGTCTGAAGGATTAGTCTCCTCAGAACTACTCTCCTTCTTGAAGTTGCCCAATCACCTTCTCAGTCCTTTATAATTCACTATAACTCTCTTCCTAAGATACAAGCTTTTGCTAGTGCCTACTTATACACAAAGTCTTATTCAGAGTACAAACCCTCTGTGTTTGTACAATCAGACAGCTACTCTCCTACAGATGAGCTTTGCTCTGTAATGTGGAGCATCTACAACCCGCTGGGCAACCTGTTCAAAACACAGCATATATTTTATTATTTATAAAAATGTGTCTTATATTTGTTATTCTACAGTCATACGGTAACACTAGTTAAATTTCTTTTTAAATATCTTGTCACCAATCATGCAATTTCATATGCAAGTCCTCTCAGAACTCTGGAAAGAACATGAAATTGAGAATTTATTCCCCCATAAACATGGTAACTTCAATATTTTTATTCCCTGTAGCTAGCTGTCTTGCCCCTTCTCATTTGTATTTCATATAATTTATTAAAAATTGAAGCAAAGTATTATTTCAGTGGTGAGGCAACCTTCCATCCACTTCTACCCCTTCTAAATTTAGAGTAGCTTCCCTTCTCCCCTCACCCTCATTTTATTTATAAGGCTGAAGACCTTTTGTTCTTTGTTTTGAATTCCTTTGTGATGTCTAACTTGTCTCAGCTTCTGCTTTTTTACAAGTTTTAACTGACCTCTCTATACCTCAAGAACTCTAGAATGTCATATCATTTGCTTAACAATCCTTCTTTCTACCCATATTCTCTTACCTAAACCCGAAATCCAATACCTAGTCTCACATTTTTCTCTAATTTTGAAGGTTATTTTTCAGCCAGTATAAGATTGTCACTCTCAACTTTGGCTAGATTTCCAAAGAGTTCTTGTTCCTTTGACTTGATCCAAGTCTTGTCTGTCTTCTGTCCCCTTAGTTCCTTAGCCCAAATTGTACCACTGTCTGAACTGACCTAGTTTAGTAAGTACACTAAGGTTTCTAAGTTAAGCAATCAGAATTCAGAAGACATCAGCTCTAAGATTGCTTGTGCAATTTTAGTTCAAAGTCTTTATGCATACAAAGTATAAGAGAGTCTTTATGCACTACATTATTATTTCATCCAGCATCATGCAACATATAATATGGACAGTATTTATTTGGTACATAATAATTCAGGTTGTTTTGGGTTTTTTTAAATCCAGTTGTTCATTGGGTTGCTCCCATCACTATTTGGTATTCATCACCAAATGCATCTGATGTAGTGGAGATACCCACTGCCTTCATTTTCAGTAATAACCGACAGATACTGTAGTAACTCAAATTCCAAGTTCTTCAGTGAGGAACGTCAATAAAAAAAGGTGTATTTTTAAAATTGTAATCAAACATGTTAAGTGGGTTTAACTGATTGCCTAAGAAATTGCTCACAGGAGTTCTCAAAGGGCATGATAGGAAAGAGTTTTCTAAGCATTTAGCTCACATAACTGCAGAACACCACATGTCCCTCCACATTTTTTTCCTTATTCTGTTCACAAGAAATTTGGTTTCTGTGGCCAGCTCCAGAAAGAAGTTGGGTACATTGGGAAGGGAATCCCAGGTAGAAGAGAAAAGGTTAATTCTATGAACAGAAGATGTTAAATTAATGATTTAGCCTTTCCATGATGGAATTAGAAGGTTCCCTCTTAGTTCACTATGTCCTCTTCCCAGGTACCTGATTTCAGTTTTCTACTGGATGACAGAGTACCCAGGAGTTAGATGTAGCTGTACTGAAGTGGAAGGTCCCATATGGCTCTATTTTTCTTAAGCAAAGAGCATCACTTCGTTCCAATGCAAAAGAAGGCGAAATGTGGATTTACTTGTCCAAAATTTACTCTGATTTACACAGAGTTGTGAGTTATGCAGGAATTCACAGCAAGCCTGATTTTACTTACTTTTAAGTGGTAAAATCTGCAAGTTCCCAACTGCAGTGTTTGCAACAAATCATGCTATTGTGAGGACTAAGTTAACAAGACTTGCCAACAGTTTCGAAGGACAGAACAATGTGACCAAGTATTCCCAGAGGGAGCATAAGAAAGCTGTGGAATATATGGAGGCATAATATAGCCCTACAACTCCTCAGGCAGCTGGGGACAGACACCTGTGCAAATACTGTCTAGCTTTCCAGACAGTATGACAACTGTTGGCACCACAGACACTGAAACTATGGAGCAAAAGAAACATGGAAGGCCCAGGAATCTGAAGAAAAACACACAAACCAAAAAACCACAACATTATAAGCATTAATCTGCAAAGAAGTTAAACTGGCATTTTTTAATGCCTCATGCTAAAAAGCTGCAAGCAAAACTGCACAGAGGAAAGATATCATGTCCCATTTGGTCTCTGCTGCCATTCAGCTACCCCTTAACTAACTCTGATGAGGAAGAAACTGTAATACAGAACAGGTTCCTGGCTCTGACTGTGGCCTATCTTTATACCTTAAATTAAAACCAAGAAAGAATTATTTCTTGACAAGGTGTATAAAACGTTAGCAGATAGCTCGATGAATCATTACAAAACTGGGAGCACAATCGTATGTGACCAGCAGGTCGAAGGAGGTGATTCTTCCCCTCTACTCCAGTCCTGTAAGACCCTACCTGGGGTACTGTGTCCAACTCTGGAGCCCTCAGTACAAAAGGGACATGGACCTTATGGAGCAGGTCCAGAGGAGGGCTATGAAGGTGATCAGTAGGTTGGAACTTGTCTCCTACAAGGACAGGCTGAGAGAGTTGGGGTTGTTCAGCCTAGAGAAGACCCCTCTCCAGTATCTGAAGAGGGCCTACAAGAAAGCTGGGGAGTGAATTTTTACAGAGGCTTGTAGTGATAGGACAAGAGGTAATGGCTTTAAACTGGAGAAGAGGAGATTTAGGTTAGATTTAAGGAAGAAATTTTTCATTCTGAGGGTGGTGAGTCACTGGAACAGGTTGCCCAGGGAAGCTGTAGATGCCCCAATACTGGAGATGCTTAAGACTAGGTTGGATGGGGCCTTGAGCAACCTGGTCTAGTGGGAGGTGTCCCTCCCATGGCCAGGGGGGTTGGAACAAGATGATCTTTAAGGTGCCTTTCAACCCAAACCATTCTATGATTCTATGATTCTATGATTCTGTGATTCTATGATTCTATGATTCTATGCCTGCTGAGGTTCTATGTTAACTGATGAGCCTAATCTCTTCACAGAACTAAAAGGACATGCCCTTTCTTGAATTTTTTTGTTGGAGTTTCCCTTTTCTTTAGGTGAATGGAATTAGTATTAGATAAGTCAACCTAGTTATCACTGGAAAAGACGATCTGCATGGAGTACCTTTTTGGTATGTTTGAGGTCAGTCATTACTGACTTAGATAACTAAGTCACCAGTTTGGGGGGGTGTGTGGACTTACTTGATTCAACTATATTTCTATTTTTGAAGACTTAGGATTGTACTAGAAAAATATGAAGATTAATAAGAGCTCAGCGCAGTATAAGCAGCCAATTCCATGTGTCTCTAGAGCAGTATGCTATACCTTTTTTTTCCACTGGAAACCAGCTTACAAATGGGAGGCAGGGGGAAAAGATGCTGATACAGAAATGTAAGATGTTAGAAATACTGCTCATGGGCTATTACTAAAAGTGCTGTATCAAACATAATAGTGTTTTGGGGGACACTTTTAAAAAACAGTTTAAATGCAGTAGAGCAGCTTCAGTAGGGGCAATAAAGAAAGGATCACCTTAGACTTTCAATACCTTCTCTATTAATTGGTACACCCCATGGGATATTGGCCTTCTGCCACACCATTCATGAGGTTAAAATCCACTTTATGCTTACTCCTCAGTGGAAGCATCCTAACAAGATGCCCGTAGGGAACATTCATGTGAACCTCCCCCTTTCTCATTTTACATAGAGTAAGCAGTTCCCAAGATAGAACAATTTGCTCTCCAGGCTAGTGGTTAAGACAATTCTTTCAGAGCCCTACAGCCTGCTGATTTCAGTATTCCCTTTGTTCATTTGGTCTCTCAGACAGAGGGATGATAACATGAAGTCTGAATCTGGATCTCCTGCCCTTTTTTGAGTACTCTCTTAATCCACATATATGTGCTGAGAACTAATATTGCTCAAGGAACCAGGTCCTGTTAAAGAAAGAAAGTTTTTAAAACACTTTACTGAAAATAATTACAAAATTCATCAAATAAGAATATGTCATATAAAAATTTTATTAAAATATACATACTGAGTTGTCTGGTTGTTTTTTTTATTTAAAGGCAAATTTTAAAAATGATAATTCAGAAGTTATTATCTTTTTTAAGATGTTAGAAAACACTAACGCGTGGCCAGTCTGTTAGGGATAAATCTTGCCTAAGCCATAGATGTTAAGCTGCAAAGAAATGGAGATCTCACTGCATTTGCAGATGGGAACTTTGGCATGAATATGAGTTCAATGCCAGATGAAGGCTGCCTCATGGAAGAATCCTTTTTTAGTACCTAATCACCAACATTAAGCTGCACTAGTACAAATATGGCAAATGAATGCACTTAATGTCTCTGAGTGGACTAGATTTTGCTTTTGCCCTAATGCATATACTTAATTCTTGCTTAAATGAGACTGATATTATTCTGTGGTCACTTTTGGTTCTGTGAATGAGAAGAATTAATTCAATCATCATGTCTTTTGATTCTTATTCCCTGAAATCTGGTTTTGTCTCAAAGTCTAGTCAGACTTTGACTAGAGGTCTTAACACATACCCACACCCACACACCTTGGTCCTAGAACTGTTAAAAAGTTTAGAGCTGAAATAAAATTCCCAGAGGGAATCTGAATCTAGTTTTCTTACGCTAAGTACCCAAAGTGATCTTTTTTTTGTTTTATGCCAAAGGACAGAATTTCACAGTTCACTTTGACAAGGAAAGACTTTTTTTACCAGTATTTTGCTTTATCTGCTCCACTTAAAAGAGAAGAGACATTAACACCCAACCTTGAGAATTCATAACTTAGACATGCAGAAAACCTGTATACTAGGTGCTTCACAGCATGGAATATTGACAAAGGTCCTTACAGCTTCTGACTTTAGATGGACAGTCAGAGGAAATTGATAGAGTTGTCTCCATCACAGAATGTGAAGAAACAAATAAACAAACCTGTGGGTGCACAGGAAGTTTTTGCCAAAAATCATCTAAGAGAGCAGACATTATGCCAAATTCCCATAGATGGTACTACTGTTCCCACATGAGAAGCAATTTTATTTACGTTGCATTTAAAAATTGTAGCTTGTGCTTTCAAAGCTTATGTTGTCTTTGGCTGATCGAGGTCAGAATTTACTGTGGAAGAAACACTGTCTTTCCTTTTTCCATATTTCTCTGATACTAAGGTCAAAGAGACTGCATTAGCTATAGTAACATATGTATTATCTGCCACCAATTTAAGCCACTAGAAAGTTACAAATTCCTGCAGGGTCATCCCACTCCATTATAATACTAGTAGATGTGTGTACTCTACTATCCAGTAAAATCGTCTGTTACCAGTTCCCAGAATTTATCCTTAAAAAATGGAGTGCCCAGAAAGTGGCTGAAAAAATTATTTTATATTTAACAAAGAGTTCCCTGTGTCTGTCTAAGCTGAAACTCATTCCTCATTCATTCTACTACAAAACTCAGTGGCTAGATCAGCAGAACTAACAGGTGAAAGAAAGGGAAATCTGACCTTCTTCAAATGTACTAAAAGGATCATTTAAGTTATAGATATAAAATCATAACTGCTGAACATAAAAAAAAAAAATTTAAACACCCAACTGCCCTGATGTCAAGAGTTTTGGATAAGTAAGCAAAGTTAAATGTTTGGGAAACTCAAATCATCTACATACAATAAAATCCTCTAAATAGTATTTTAGACAATGATAAGACTGTCATTGTTGTTCTGCTTATGGTCAACTTGGACTAAATTATTTTACTGTTCTTTTCAGAAAAAACATTAGTGATGTTATGATTCACTAAGAAATTATTCCTTTCTACTAACATACTTTTAGGATGCTTACCACAGAAAAGAACCTAAGTCTTCATTGGTTCTTGATGGCTGGAAACTATTTAACTTCTTCAAATAACCTTTATAATTATTTCAAAGGAATTATCTAGACAACAAATTCATTGAAATTGAAGGCTCTGCCAGCTGAGTCAGTTCATCCCAAATCCGTTATCCCCATAAATAATTCTTATTTTGTCTCATACAAAATCTAGAAGCACCTTCAGGCATCACAGTGTTGGTATAAAGGCAGACATCAGTTTGTGGGTGTATGAAGAGGTTTCATCCTGAAGCTATGATTCATAAAGTGATTCGTATAGATGCGTACATTTGTTTAATAACATTATTCCTCTAATAGCACCTACTAATGGTGGCAATCTCTGTCCAAGGTGCTTGCTCCTTGCACAACTGTCCTCTCTCCCCTCTAGCAGCTGCACAGTGACCCAGACCAAAGAGCTAATCCAGCAGAAATACAACTTTCTCTGTTAGGTAATTTTCCAGCCATATCACAGCTCTGATTCAGTTCTCTTCATGATTATCCAGAGCCAGGGTATCTATCAAAGGATGGCAACTACTTAAGCTGGTTTAATAATTGCTTCTGCCAAATTCTAGATTTAACTAACTTCTTATCAGGGAATTTTTTATCTTTCAGTATAGATTAATGCTGCACTAAAAGCTTGGCCAAAACCTAGTAGTGTAGTGAGCTAACTGTTTAGCCTCTGGAGACATGACAACTGCGTGTGGTTACTCTTAGGGTCAGCAGCATTATGAGTGGTTAGGAAGCAAAGGGGAAAACCTCTTTCTTGCTAACTCAATTACCAAAATTTGAGGTGAGAGAAAAAAGAAAGGGAAAAATGGGGACTTAGTTTAAATGGCCTTCTAAGGAAAGCTTGGACTCTAGAAGCAGGGGTCCAAACTTACATGTAAGCGCAACACAAAGATATGAAGCTGAAATACAGGGAGAGGTTGCTATTGAAGTGGCTAAGGTTGTCTAATGTTTCGTCCACAAAAGCAGGAAGGGTCAAAGGAACTTTGGTGATGTGCAATTCTAACTTAGAGATTCCAGCTTCTTCTGTGTGAGGGCCTTTTGGAACTGAAGTTAAAGATCTCCTGTAATATAAGTGATGAAGACATACACAACAAATTGTCAGCATTTTTTAACAGCAAGTCTAGGCAGACTATATAAAGTATTATCTTGAGATGTAGAATAATTGCTCTACATAAGGACACTATGAAAAGAAGCAGATACTCAGTCAATGAAACATTACTGAAGCATTCCACACAAAAAGTATACTGTCAAGGCAAACATACATTAAATTTTTGTTTTCTTTTATGATCTAAGGGCTCTGAAATATTCAAGTCATGCAGTCTAAGTCATTTTGGCTTTTTACAAAAAGTTTACTTACCTTTATAAGAGTCATCTGTTAATTGCAGATGCACCAGTTTTTAAACTTCTTAGAGCTTTTTTCAGCGTGATTTTTCAGGACATTATCAGATTCTCCATTGCTTAGTATTTACACTGTACTTAGAGAGCACACACTGAAAAGAAGCTACAGAACAGCGGTGAGGTTTATGGCCTTATACAGAAGGCTGGACTAGATCATTACATTGTCCCTGGCCTTACAAGAGGAAACAAAAAGTGTTAGAATCTCATCCAAGCTGTTGGAATTCCCTTTTACACAGATGAGTTTAATACCCACACACTGCTTCTCCAAACTATTATCCCTTACTTCAAGGAGGCAGGGAAATTTGAAACAAATGTAGGAACAATAATTACAAAAAATATATACTAGCCAGCTGGAAAGGAAATGTGAAGCACTCTTATATGCAGAACATGCTACTATTACTTCTTTCCCAGAACTAAACACAAAGCAAACAGAAAGAAGCATATTAGCAAAGTCAAATCTGTATTACCAAGCACATGGGTGACAAAGGAAAACAGATCCTGAAAAAAGACCATTTTGAGGATTACTACCCTGGATGTTTAATGAGGAAGAAACAGAAGTAAAAACGCTTATTGCAAACTCTCATTTTCTTTTTTAGCCATTTTTCCTGGCTATCCAGATTAATATATTTTATGAAAATTAATTTAAACAGATGGAATTACATTTCTCTGGAAATGTGAAATATTATTAGTATGATTACTAGACGTAATCAAGATCCAGTGGGATTTGTAACATTAATACATATACAATACAGATTTTCTTTCAGCTTCTATTGTGGAAAAACTAGATAGGAACTTTTTGTTTACCTAAATGAAACTTTCCCTTATAGATGACAGAGATTGACACTACACATTTCAGAAGACATCTTGCAACATATAGAATCTCCCATCAGCATCTTATCCTCCCCTCGTCAGTTAGAGAACTTTGCAGTTCAACAATGTGAGAGATATTTTATCTTCCTTTCTGTAGTCTCAAGTTTAATTATTGCACCCTGAATCTAATTGCTACAGAAGATCCTCTGCTACAGAGGAATGTAATTGCTACAAAAGTTCCTCTTTCAACCCTGTCAAATGATTGGTCTCTATGACTACTACCTCAGCTCTAAAATGACTCTCAGTAACTCATATTGTGTTTTCCCCAGAGGCACGCAAGTCTCCCTGAAAGAGAGTGCATCTCCTTGCCAAAGAAATGCAGAAGGTTGCACAGCTATTTGGAAGTATGTGAGGTTTATCTCACATATCTACTAATATAGTTCATCATGATTTGATAGGGAAGCCAAGTTCTACACTGGATATAAGTTAAAGCTAATTAATTTAGGAACATGAACAAAGTACCCTAAGCTAAGGTTGTCTGCAAACTTACAGTGCACTCAGCTTACAGAAAATGCTCAAGAGCTCATTCAAAGCAGCTCACTCATTGCTGACCTCAAGTTAAGACCACTTCCACAGTAAGCCCTGCGTAACTGGCCTTTAACAGAGCTTAGCTAACCCAGGTAGATGGTTCAAGGATCCAGTCTCATGAGGACTCCGAGACAACTGCAATAGTTTATCACAGCCAAAGAGTCTGTTGTCAAAGTGGTTTGCTTTTTTTTTTTCCTTTAGAAGAAAGGGAAAAACAAGTATTGGACTCTGCAAATGAAGAAGATTAAATACTCAGAGTTCCAAGAGGAAAGCCTTGTGCTTTAAAGCATGAAGAAAGGATGCCAGTTCAAAAACAGGAAACATACACTTTGAGCTGAGCTTGAGCCTGAGGTCCACAGGACTTACAGGTGTTAAGAACATTTTACACTAAGACCTGTCAAGGGAATATGCTCTATTTGCTAGCCAGCTTTTGGGGAAAGTCAAATCAGTGCTGCCCTAAATTTTCCTTACACAATCAGCTTTAAAAAGAGTATTTCCTCCTCCTGCTTTTAGCCAGTAAGAATGTTCTTTGTCATAAGGGACATTAGGCAAGTTGGTGCAGAGAATCAGTTTGGGGAGTGTGAATGTTGCTGTTGCCAGCAGTCCATGGTGCTGATGGAGAGATTTATATTTGAATATGGTCAGTGTCCTTAGCCTGCAGCTGGAACGGATTATTTCCAACATTTTTTTGAAAGGTCATTTGGTGCGTTTCTGTGTCAGCATTGTCAAGAATTTATGGACAGCAAGAAAAGGTCAATAATGCACACAAAATGGCCTGCCAAAATGAGTTGTGATCTACTAGTGGGTTGTTGCCCTATAAAGGTCCACTAAACTGGAGATAACATACAGAAAACCCACTTGTTAGTTCGCCATGCCATTTGGCAATTGCTTAGCACAGCTCAGGCCTCCTGCTGAGCTATGAAAAAAATGGTACTAAAAGTCACAATTGGAAAAATTTTAGTATATATCATCTTTATGGTACATTTTTCTTTCATGTCCTTCCCCAAAATAATAGAGTGCTCACTGGATTTTCATGGGTGCCCAGGGCATACATGTTAGAAAGAGCTGATCATATTTGAAGATATATTTGCCAATTTACTTTATTTTGCTATGGAATCCTTAGCTGTGCAATATTTTCATTGAAAAGCTGCTGCTGTCTATCTTTTATTAAATTAAGAAAGGAAGAAGTGTGGCAGGTTGATATGATGAGATTTTTTTTTATTGACTAATGAAAAAGGCTGGACTATGTTGTCACATTTTACAACAGCAACTGACAACAGCTGCACATGAGAAACAGAGCACGTAGATAAACTTCCCCCCATCCCCGCCATCCAGATTGCATCCAGACCATCACATGTATTAGTAACTGTCTGACCTATCCTTCACCCGTTTGGACCCACTTAGCTTTTGGCTCATAGTCAAAATGTGTAGCTCTAGCAAATACAGAAAAGAGGACTGTGTAAGTCACCTGTCAACCCCCACAGTAACCCATTGAGCTCAGACCCAGCACGGCAGCCTTCATCACACAATATTCATTCTGCCATGCTAGTGGCAGCACCATTCCCATAAGTACTGTTAAAAACCAGCAACCTCCAAAGCAAAGATGTGTGATGAGCACCAACCTACTCCTAGGACAGAGGCTCACCAGGTTTCAGCACAATTACCTCCTCTTGAGTTGTCACTTCCACTTGTGTGGAGAGACAAAACCCAGACTCCTCTTCTGAAACCCAGCCAAAAGATTCTATAGAAAACAATAGAGTATTGTTCCTCCTAAAATCCTTCACTGTTTCCATTGGCATTTGGCTGTCTTCCCTTTCAGATTTTTCCTGCCTTTCTCTGAGACACCAGAAAGGGTGACCTGCTCTAACACTTCATTTTGGCCTTGACTGAGATGGCTGAGTAGCTCCTTCTGCTTGGTGACTTTGTTACAGCTACAAAAAGAAAGAGGGCCCCAACTAGAAAAACCTTTTGGGACACACAGGGTTGGATGCCTGTGCCCTCTACCCTAAACAAACATGATGAAGTCAGCTTAGCTGCAATGTTTTGCATCAGATGAAGGCATCTCACTCAACCTGCTTCTATTTTATTATTGTTACAAGAAAAATTATGGAATTACATCAAAGAAGAAATAAAACCAGAAATTACTTTTTTTCTTCTCTATCAAACATTTACTATTACCCATTTCTGTGTCCTATAGCCTTTTCAAGGAAGTCAGATAAACTTTGGATACGCAATCAGAAATCTCCTGTTATGCTTTCACACTTCAGCTGTTGTTTGTACTGTCCTTCTAGCATGCCCTAGTGAGACAAACCACTGTCCAAGAAATAGTTTGTTTTACTTCACATTAGAAATGTAGCAAGCAGGCTCACTGGGGTGTTCTTGCCATAGGCTCACATCAGGCAACAGCAAAATGGAGAGTCTAGACATGGAGAGAAGCTAATTTTAAATCTCAGAACAGTACTTCATTTTGAGTTTTGTTCATCGCTGGGATTCATTCCAATTTTAATGAAACAGAATTTCTTGGTCATATTTCCACATTACGTTTCCATCTTTCATTAAAGTAGAGCCAGAAAAGCACTTAAGCACATGCTTAAAACTTCAAAATGCATTCTGAACGTATTGCCTAATTCCTGTGATATTTTTGTTCACTGGGGGTCTTCACAAGTTCAGACTAATACTAGAAATTGGCTTTGATTTAGATAAAAGCATTCTTGTCCTAAATGAGGTCAAATACAGCAAGGCCAAAACCTGAAACCTTCACATATGCTGGGGGAGACAGACACTATCATTCTTCCCTATGCTCATGCACTTAAAACATTGGCCAGTTAGACGCAATATGAAGAAAAATAACTACCTCCTCTAGCTTCCTCTTTGCAGACAGCTGTCCTGCTTACTGGCCTGTGGGCTAGGTTGGCTCAGATGCTAGCACCAAGAGCAATGACTACTATCAGCAGGGTGACTTGCTGAGTACAATGTTATCCAAAACAAGCTTTAGAAGACCATTAAAGTGGCAGGGTAGCCGTTCGCCCATTCAGTTTTTGGGGACAGCCCTGAGGCTTTGTTGTTATTACTGGCTTCCCTTTGTAAAAGAAAGGGCATTTTGTACTGAAGGATGTTCTCTCAGTCATTTCCCCCCTTAGGGACACCATATCTTCACATAAAAGTGCAGGATTTCCTAAGTGGTTCACGAACAACAGGCCAAATTCTTAATCCAGTTTCAAAATAGTATTTTCTTCAGTAGTCTTCATGAGGAAGGTTGAGCTCCCAGAGACCAGAAGCTGGCTATTTTAACACAAAGGAACTCAGATCTTTAAAGAGATTCAAGCTGGTCTTTATATCTTCCAGAAAGCCTTGCTCTGAATCACATACTCCCAGCGTCTGCTCCCTATTCTCACCTATTCTCTTTCTTTCACCTGGGGAGTTAGGTAATGTCTGGCCCAAGTACAATAAGGCCCCCATCCCCTTTAAAGGCCATCTTATTCTAGAACAACATTGTTTATGGATTCCATATGGTCTATCATTAGTGTTATCCTTGATTCTCTGTCTCTCACTTTCCTCTTATGCAATAAAAGAGATGAAGTAACACATTGTAAAAGAATGTGTTTGCAAGGTTGAGTAGGCATATGCCTCTCTCATTTGGAGACTGCTGCAAGAATACAGTTGCTACCTATTTTGCCAATTTGACCCCAACATGTCTAGAGCCTCTCAGAGCAATTGTGCATGAACATATCAATCTGTTCATGAGCAATAGTTCTGTTTCTGAGATGGTAATCGATTTTATGTTTTTGCACTGTTACTGGTACACTTTATTGAAAACCTGCACAAGTTATTGTTGGTACTGTTACAGAAGATGTTAACGATCTTTTGGGGAAGATGTGACCTGATCTTTCTGCAACATTTTAAGAAAATATTTTCTTCCCTTTTTTAAAGCAAATATCATTCTTCCTTTGAACCAGCAAGCCCTGCGCACACAGGAAAGGCCGGAAGAAGTCATTCACTTTTAGAATTGAAGACAAAATGCTTTGTACATTTCTAAGAAAAAACGATCCACTCTAACTTGACCACATAACTTGCCTGAGTTCTGTTTGTGACAGATGAAAAATTAGTAAGTATCATTTCATCAATTAAAACCACCTGCTGTTTGATTTATGACAATTGTACAACATCTAAGAATCAGTGAACACAGTAGAAATTGTTGAAAAAAAGACTCATTTTGCCCTCTCTCTTTTTTCTCTACCTTCTGAAATCTCTATAATCTGAATTTATCTACAAGGTCAGAAACAAAGAAATTCAAATCTGTGAAATCTATGGGAGAACCAAAAAATTTCTTAAGATTGTCTTGTGATTTTGGGAGTAAGACTGGCCACAACAGTGGCTAGATCCTTCACAACACAGCAGCCAAACAACAGATATGCACTTTCTAGGGAATGGAGGTGTAGGACTGACAAAGCATTCTTCATTCACCTGAAGAAGAAGCCCTTAAGAAGGACAAAAGACTGCATGTGGAGTATGGTACAGTGGGCGAGACACTAAAAGATCTTAACCTAGATGTTCTCATAAACATTGCAAAATCTTGGATCACCTCCGGTGTTTGTTATGATTTTAGTATTATTGCCTCTGACAGACAAAGTGAATTGGAAGAGTGTATCTGAAAACCTGTATGTACAGTGTATTTACACCAAAATGTAGTTGAACCTCTATACTTGCAAGGGTCTGCTCAACATTACCCTGGGACTGATTTTTGAACACTGCATTTTAGACTATTTCATTTGAACTAGATACTAGTAAAGTCTTCTTTTCTCTAGCATACTCGGTGCAGGGTAATTTATGGTGTTATGCAGATGCTGGATCATTTGAATTTCCATTCTGTTGTACATAATTTATATTGTCTGTAGCAAATAAAAAGATAAGTGCAATCCATATTGCAAATGCATTGTACCATTGTGATTTTGCATGCTTGCTTTTTGTTCTTCCCATCATGGAATTTATGTGGCCATTGTAGCAACATCTGATATCACAGTGAATCCTCTTCTCAGTTATGTTTGGATTTTAAAACTAGCTGTTTCTATATCCATTGACATAGCAGTTTTCTCTATCACCCTAAATAACTCCCAAGCTATGGTAGAAAAGTCTGCTACACTGAAATATTACAGAAAGGACACTGCTTGAAGAAATAGGTATAACCTTTTCTCTTATTTAATTCATAGCTGAGCAAGCAGCCCTAAATCAGATTTTGGTGTTTGTTTTTTTTTCCCCAAATTAAATCACTTTACAGATTTAGATTCATTGGTGTTGGGACATTTTTTATCTCAATGACACTTTTATGTGGACCATATAGCTCTTTTGGAATAATTTTCACTTGAGCATTAGTGTTTCACCATGTCAATTAACATTTCCCTGATGGAGGAGATCATGCAGCCATTTCAAGGCTCAGACACATAAAGTGATCTTCCAACTAGATGGGTAGTACCAAAATAACTTTAAATTCAATAAAATACACTGTTCTGTGAGGAGATAACCCACTGAATCTCATTCCCTAAGGTCTGGTATCTTGTGTCTGAGTTTTCTTGTTCTGATGTTGTGCAAGAGTAAAGCTCGTGTTTCACTTTGCTTGAGCTGCAGCATGGAAGGTCTCTTGACTCTCTGTATCACCTTATTTTTACAATAATTCTGAGAATTTAAACTGACATCTCTTTCGAGAACTTAGTTCAATTAGGCTGAAGAGTTGCAAAGATATTAGGGGTAAAGTGACTGACAGATGGACAAAGAGACACTGTGGTTGCAGTGGTTGCACGAGCTTCATTCTCATAGGAAACCATGACAACTAGAAAGAGATTTGGAGATTTTTAGCTGGAACAAGTTGGTACAGCTTCACTTACCTCGGTGAGCTGGAGTGACCTGCTGAGAATCTGAGTGCTAAAAATAGATGGTAATTAAAATGGAAACACTGGGCTGGGCAAATTCCACCTGAATGCTTTCTCTCCTCTGCATCTCCCTATGATACAAATACAGTGCAATGAAATTTCATGGAATTTTTCATATATTCATAAGGTAGCATGTTTTTAAGTGAGCATCAAAACCAGTGCTTTAAAAAAAACCCAAAACATTGTAAAAGTACCCTGTAATCAAAATACAGTACATTCTTTTTAGCATAAATAAAAAGTTCAATTCTTACTTTTGACTTCTTAGTATTATTTTTATATCACTGCAATGCTGATGCAGGAAAAACAGTCCCATGTAAAAAATGGAAATTCTGTTTCTCTGTTTATTTGTTTTCTAATAACTTCTCCGTCTCCTGATAAACTACTAAGAAAGGTTTACAGCAATTTATAATGCTATAAAATACCTGCATTTTGCTCCTCCCTGTGAAGCTATTACCTAATCAAGTGCTGCATAATAAAACAATCAAGTACCAAAATATGATCCATCCCTACTGTATGAAAAAAAAAGTTGAATGTGATAAATCACAACTTATTAAAACCTAAAATGAATGAATGTTTTTAAAGAATAGAAGAAAAAAGAGAAAACTTCAATTCCTTTAAAATTCATTCAATAAAAAATAATCTCTTCAATTCTTTTGATGGAGTGCATTAATCAAATACTATTGATTAATATACAAAATCTGTGCTGATGAGGGAGATGAGGGAGTTGTTTAAACAACAGATGTCTTTAAAAACTTCCCTGCCCCCAGCAGGGTGATCTCAGGTGGGATGTTAAATGTATGCTCAGCCACCAGCTGCAAGAAGTCACTAAAGCAAACACTGAAGCACCTTGGTGAAGGCAATTGCAGCCTCAATACTGTCAACCAACACTTCTGCTCGGTGACCCTCTCAGGTCTTAGAAATGGTCTTTTCAGATTCCAGGTCTTGCTGTATTGATTTCAATCAGCCGCTTTTCCTAAGAGCCCCACTTTGAAATAGCACTGCCAGAATTTTTACTCTCTAGGCCAAGTTTTATCTCAGGGTTCTTATTCACATTTGACATTGTTCAGCTAAATTACACTCTTGTCATTTTGTGTATGTATTGTATGTGTATGTATGTATTTTGTGTATGTACTTGTTTCCCTACCAATTTTTTTTTTAATTATGTTTGTTTCGAACACAAGTAAATCTCTCTGTTTGCTTACGCTTTTACTCACTCCATTGAGGAAGGCACACTGAGCTGCCTCAAGCGTTGTTTTGAAAATGTTTTTACATTTTTGCCCATGCTTCAGTGGGACCAAAGTATTTCTGTCAATGACTTCATTAATGCCAGGATTTTACTCCTGGCTTTTGAATACTGGAGGCACCCCACAGGAGGCTCTCTCACTACTCCAGTCTCCACGCTTTCCCCTTATCCTTGCCCAAGCAGCAGAGGCTTTGATGGCCCACATACCCCCCAGTGGTACAAGCTGGTGAAGGACCAGGCAGCTGCTGCTCCACACTAGGGCACAGCAGCCAGGGCACAAAGGCAAAGAGCAGGCAGACCCCATGCCCCCCATCACGCCTCTCCCTCGCAAGAAGCTGCACTCACTGCACCACATCACCAAAAGCATGGAGCAAAGCAAGCTCCGTGGGGGAGGAAAAGTTTCCTAAGCCACGTTTGCACCTCCTGACTTCTATAGCTCTTGGTATAAAGTAGAACAGCCTAAAGGGGTTTTTGATGGTTAAGATTTGAAAGAGGGGAAAATGGTATTTTGGACAGTAAAAACATTTCAAAGTTTTTCTCTTTTTCTGTTGTTTTTTTTTGTTGTTTCTTTTTTTACATGAAGAAAGCTATCAGGAAATCCTCAGCAGAAACTGAAAATGGCTTCCTGATGGTTGGGTGGATTTTGCCAAAATCCATTTTAAAGTTTACTTTGAGTAAGCTCAAATCAGGTTGCCATATGGAATTACTCCATGCAGCAGCCTGACCTAGAGCAAAATTGAACAAAGCTGAGATTATTTACTAAAATACTAAACCACTGGCTGTTTTGCATCTCTCCCACATTGGATCTAATTCCTTAAGTAAATAAGCACATATTAAGTTAAAAACCCAAGTTAACGAATAAGCCAAATAGTTGTACATAAGGTAGGCTATTTGATGACACACAAAACACAACCATGGGTTAACATTCATGCCTCAGCCTGTCTCAAAGCTTGCTGGCACCTGCAGTTTAGCATATTTACGGCTGTAGCCAAGAAGATTGATCACAGGAAGCCAAAGCTGTCATTTAAAAAAAATAAGGATCAGCTGTTTTCTATGAACAGTCTGTCAGATAACCAACCTAACGAAACTGTGGGCATTTCTGTTCAGCTCAAGAAATGTTAATGCTGGAGAGGATACCGGACTCATTCTAATACTTTGCAGTTGTTTTGGAAGTTAAATAGAAAGCAGCACAGAAGAAAGGCTCTGCCTTTGTGATTAAAAAAAAAGGCAGGAACATAACATCAAAATGCACAGTTGTGCCCTCAATTAAAATAGACATAACACTAATGCTGTATTTTTCACCTCACTGATGTGATCCAAATTGAAAACACAAAGGCTGCCTTTCACTGGTATTCTTTTTTAAAAAAAAAGACAGGCAAAACACAAACCTGATTTTGTAAAAATAATTCACAACCTGATGAAATGACTTGTGTTAGAATCAAAATCAAGAAGCTTCAGAAGAACAATGGATCTTACTTCTGTTAGAGCTGCATAAGTTGCTCTGCAGTCTCGACTCCCTCCATACTGGGCTTCAAATGCATACAAGGGTAAAAGGGAAGCAGCAAGAGGCTCAGCACATGGCCATCCTAGTGTTCTTTAGTAGGATATGTCACCAACATGGAAAACACTCACATTTATTCATAGGTTTTTGGCTATCTTGTACATACAAACATGGTTTCACAAGCTGCCCCACTGTCAGTGCAAAAGGGCATTCTCCACATAGGTTGCCTTATCTGGTTGCCTACAGGCAAGAATCCACCGGGAAACATTTATTCTGCTTCAATAAAAAAGTCTTTCCTGGAGAGTACAGGAGAAAAAATTAAACTTCCGCAAACTCTCTACAAGCCAGAGGGCCACTGTTTTTCGTATGTGACAGACATGTAAACAATCATGGTAGGTGACAAAAATCAGTGTATCCTCAAGACTACTGTAGGCAATCTCAATAAGTTAACCAGTTCAGAACTACCTCAAGCATCAAGGGAGATAGGAGGAGCCATAGAAAGATTCCTGTCTGCCCTGTGGAAGTGAATCAAATGATCTCTGGCACTATGTCTTGATAGGTAATTGAAAGCATCCAGCTTTAAAAAGCACCTTAAGCTTTCTTCACCATTTTGGCATGTTTCTCCTTATAGAAAAAAAAAAATAATCAAGTAAACGCAACACATTTGTTAATGTACAAGTTTATCTTTTTGCAACACTGCTTTGGTATAATCCCCAAATAAGTCATACTAACAGTTCCTAGGAATATTGGTGGGTGTGAAAGATGGCTCACAGATGACATTTATCACCTGATATGTTAGCTAGCAAATAGTCAAGCTTATAGTCACTTGAAAGCTTGGAATATGCTGATACTTTCTGGGTTTTATTTTCCAGGCCTCATTTTATGCCCTGCATTTTATATTCATATTATTTTTATGATGGAATATTTTTAGTTATAGATGAAAAAGAGTATAGATAGCAGGTGACAAATTAGACAAAGACCTAATTTTCAAGTTTCCTTCTCAGGTGTATTTGGCAGTAGCTTCTGTTGTTATTTTCCAATACAGGCATATGTCCTCTGGTTTCAGTTTTCATATGTCTATTCTGTTCACAGGCCAAGAATGACAATGTTTTGCAATGCAGCTAAAGTAGCACCTGTATTTGGTGTGCTGAAAGCATCTATCCTCTTTTGTCTGTAGCTTTTCTGAAAAGTTCACCACCTCCATTGTCTCAACCGATAACTTTCTTGTAGAACTAGTGCCTGTGAGAATGAGATTGCAGGGTCTTCATTATGGCATTTACACCAGCTGTCTAAAGAAGGGGAAGGGGAGTACAAGTGATAGAAACTCTTGCCTGATAGCCATTTTCCTCATGAATAGGAAAACATTATTTTCGGGATCAACAGAGGACACTTGCTGGGCAAGCTAGAGCAGAAGATTTGTGAAATCACAGGCCAGGTCTTGGGGCAGAAGGGATGAAAGGGAAATGAAAAGGATACTGCCTGAGGGAACTGAAAGTGAGAGGACTGTGGGAGAAAGGCAATGTTGGACTGTGGGCAGAGAGATATGTCTGCGAGGATGAGCAGGCTTGGTGATGGTGAGGCCCAGATGTTTCTATGTATACATAGCCTTGCACCTGGCCTCTGGACTGTAGTCCAGAGCATTGTGTGAAGGAATAGTGAAACTCCTGTTAACATCCATGAAGAAACCATGTAGTCTGTCAGGCTTTGTGCTGTGGTGGATAGCCCTTTTTATTCACACAGACACACTAGGCTGCATAGCAGCAGGCTATTTGTGACCTTCTGACAGCCAGAGAAGCTGTATCAAATGAAATTGCTGATGCTGAAGCCTCTGATGGCCACCATATGGGGATAGAGGAAGTTCCTGATGGTATCGCACTCTTTTATTACAATGGCCATGACAGCAGATTTCCTCAGTGCACAGCAATTTGCCAATGAGTGTAGAAGCCAAAAGTGAACAGAGGCCAGTGGGCAATGGGTGCTCTTAATGTGCTAAAAGAGAGATTGAAGAGCAGGCACAGATGTGGCAAGACATTCAACAGAGCAACAAGGATGATACTCAGGTTTGTTGCACAGCTGAGCACGGAGAAGCTAGAACTACTCCTGTCCTATGGAAGAAAATATGGTCCTATAAGCCTGTTGATCTCAGTGTCTTTTTTAGCATGGGCTTCATGGGCAGAAAGGTAGATCAGTAACAGGCATTTCTGATAACCCTCACCTATGCAATTAAAAAAAAAAAAAGGAAGAAAGAAACCCAGCACGTGTTTTGCACAGCTAAACAGCATCATTTGGGGGAAGATGACATCATTTCCTGCCTGCATGGAGAACCAGGGCCAAAATCAGGCCAATGAGCGGGCAACTGACTAAATTACCCCATAGGAAATGGTAAAATCATGAACACAGTTTGAACATCTAACTCAAAGCTGCAGAGTATTCCCTAATCCCAGGATTGTCTCTGATAACTGAGTGCCTGTGCCCATGGAGGAGCAAAGGGCCAGTGACACAACTGCACTTCCATTTTATGCGATTAATTTACCTGAGACTCAAAACTGACTCTTCTGTGCATCTCAACCCCATCCCCACTGCATACATATATTGTTCTGAGTCTTGTGAATGGAAAATATGTGAGAAGGAGCTTTATCTCCTGGAAAAGCTCCTTACTCACGCAGCCACAGCATTAGGTTCCCACTACTCTCTTGACACCATCAGTCTCATACGTGTTCACCTGCAGCAAAGAGCTTCAAGGGGAGCAACCGAGATGGTGCGGTTTGATGGCTCAGAAAGTGGTCTAGAAAGTGAGAGCTGTGACTTGGGACCCTTGAGCTCAGAAGGACAAGGCAAGGGTTGCAGCGGCTAAGCTGCTGTGCAGTGGCTCATGTTATTATGGGTTGGTTAAACTGTACAAACATACAAACCCAACTAACAGCCATCTCTCAGATCTGAATGCAGCTTAGCATAACTTCTCACCTATTCCTCTGCTATAACAGTGCTCTTTAAGTAAAGTATTTTAAGCACCTAAGGGGCATCATACTCCAAGTCAGCAAGCTGATTTAGCTGAGGCATGGGGGTGGTGGATGGCTTCAAGAAAAGCGGCAGACTATTCGTGAAGAAGACAATCTTAATTAAGCCCCTGTGAGTCAGCTCTTTCTGTCAGAATAGTATTTGAGCAGATTCAGACATCTTTCTTAAAAGGGGTAGCAGTATATTTATCAGTGTTCCTTCATATTTTGACAAATTTAATTCAAGATTCAGAGAGCACTTAGGATTCACAGGAATCAAAATAAATTACTTTCACCCTCCCAATTCTAAGAAATACTCTCATTAATTAAAATGAATTCCTTAAAATGTATCCTATATAGGACAATCCTTAGTTTAAACATGTAGGAAAACAGACAAAAGATACATATTGGTAGCTATATTTTAAACAAAAAAAATCTTCACATAATAAATACATCTTATGCACATTAACTTCAAATTTACTTCAGAAAGCTATTTACAATATAAATAATTGTAAATGGGAACACTTTGCAAGATATTGTTGACATCGCTAAAATGTGTTTCCTACATTACATTCCAAAGGAAAACTTCAAATTACAGATGTTATGCTACAATGTCACTAGACCCTATACATTGCAAGGCATGGTATTTTAAATGCTGCAATCTGAGTCTTTTTTTCCATAAATATAGCCCGTTGGTTTAAAGCAATCATGAAATGCTTCCTTAGGTCTCAAGTGCTTTTTTTTGCTAGATCAGTATATTTTATTCATTGAAATAATTACCTTGGGAAAAGTTGCAGTGCCTTAGAAGTACTTTTCCTAATAAACTTTTTTTTCCTAAAGAAATGTAAAAGTGCCAATGTCTTATAATGTGTGAGAAAGGTTATTTCTTGATTTCTAAACTTCCCAATCAATATAGATATTGATACTTCAGTATTGATAGTTGAAAACAAAAAAATGCATGCTGTATAAACTGCAATAAATAAAAATGTTTAAAAATTGTATTTTGAATCCCCGAACAATAGGAAATCTTGAGAACTCCATGTGAGAGGGGAGGTAAATAGTGAATACAACCAGAAAAAAGCTTTGTTTCTTCCTGTATTTGATCTTTCCTTCCAAATATAGCTTCACAGACAGAGTCATAAATTACCTCTTTTAAGAAAGGGATGTATTCTTAGCAACTTAGAGCCAGGTTTATCCACGGAACTCTTGTATATGTAAGCTGAATGCCACAGTGAAGTTTAGCCTCACATCATTGTTCTTTTCATTAATAAATGCTAAGGAAATGTGAAATGGAATCACACTAGTACTCTCACTGTTCTGAACAGAAGACTATTTAATTTTTCGGTCTTCAGAATAACAGCTAAACCCTCAGCTATACCTCTAGCAGGCTTTACTAACACCAAACTGAGGGATTACAGAAAAAAACCTAACTGCTTTGTTTTTTTCTGTTGTTGGTTTTGGGGTTGGGTTTTTTTGGTTCTCGATGCATACCGCCAAAATATTTAAACGTGAATACTAACTGCAAATAAAATAAAATTCTCCTCCACAATGCAGAGGTATCTGGAGCTAATCCAGTATACCTACAGGAAAGAATGTTCATCCACCATTGTTCCTAATAATAAAGCCTGTATTGCCTTTAGATCCTTAGGTCTTTTAAATAAACTTGCAGCTCATGGAAAGACCAGAGCCTGAATCCATTTGCTGCCATACATTAACTATAGCTACCTTAAAACAGAAATATCTAGGTCTAAGCCAACAACTCTGTGCTATAATCCCTATTATACACAGCTTTGTATGCAGAAGGTCTGAAACCAACGCTGTATGCCACAGCTTTGTTCTTTAACTGAAAGGATAACTGACCTTTGGAACAGCCAGTTTGATTTTCTGGGGTGGCTGTGCCTTTTCCAGAAATACTATCTGACCTTCTATTTTTTTCCATCTCACTCAGGATGTTCACATAAATGAACATATGGTGGTTAACATACTTAGGGATATTAATGAATGAATGCTGCATGATCAGAGATAAAAACTAGATTCAGAGTGATTAAAAGAGTTTAAAAGAGCAGAATTTCACTGTGTAACCTGTAGCAGTATTGCAGACACATCAACAAAAGCCATTTAAAGCGAGATGCACTTTTTTTTTCAAAGCATGTATAAATAACCTCAAATATAGAAACACAGTCATTGCAGCTATTATCTTGCATATTTTCCATACTTACATCTTGAGATTTAAAAAAAAAAAATAATTACAAACAAGCCCCCAAAATATTGCCACTTCACAAGTCAGCTTTTTGGCCCTTACATGTACTAAGTAGTACCTTACTCCACAAATATTCCCATCTGAGTCAACGGGACCAATTGGTGAGTAAGGTTCTTTTTCTAATTTAAGAATTGCTTTGCAAATTTGTCCAAGATTACAAACTCCGTGCCTCTAGGGTGCAATTTTATATAAAGAAGAGAGGGGTTTTTTTCTTCTTTAAGGAAAAGACATATGCCAAAATCATAATGCACGAAAATTATAATGCATCATCCGCTGATATCAATAAGAAATGGCTTGAAAGAGCTGTGGTCACTCTGTACTTGGAGGAGCTCCAAAATATTAATTTGGTGTTTATAGTAAAACAGTATTATGTTAGAGAAATTATGCAATACAGCACTTTGTATTGTTTCCATTCCAAAACACAACCTATATATATTTTTTAAAGTGGTAACTTTTAGCTCATGTGATACATTTTAAATTTATTTGCTATAAATGCCTTGCATTTTTCAATTTTGCAAATTATCTCATTTAGAAAAGGAAGAAACAAAGAAAAGATTATATCCTTGAAGGATACTAAATGAAAATTTGAATTAAATAAATATGTAATGGAAAAAAACAAGCTTTATGCCATATTGAAAAGTACATGTAATATGAGCTGCAGTGATATCATATGCTATAATTAAGATTGTAAACTTGATTTCATGTAGCATGTAACATGCAGACGCTATGTTTACAACATTCAATGCTTTCTGTCAATTAAGAAGAAATTCCTGGTTATCTAAGAAGCAGGATGGCAATTTAACTGACAAAAAGACTCTATCTCCAGCAAACTGTGCTGAATTGCTAAGGAGTGCCCGTTGCTGGAAGCCCATGAAGGGAGTGAGTGTTAACCTTTGCTTGTAGCACAACATGTTTGCATGTACAGACCTCTCTGCTGAGCTATTCTGCTCATACAGTGCATTTTGCTGCATTTGTCATTGTAGTGGACTGGAACTATTTAAAACCGGATAAATAACTACAGTTTGTGGAGTTTTATCTTGGAACACCAATAAATAAGAATGGGGAACTTTTATTGCATAATACACTGGTTTTTTTCCTAGATGCAAGCATCTTATATTGTGGCTGTTTGTTTTATAGTCTTCTATTTTTCAAAAGTGCCTATCAGAATGCAAATACAATAGTGCTCAGACTGTGGTTTTCTGACTATTTGTGGCTATTTGACAATAGCCAGGGAACTGAAGCTGATCAGCAGAACTCTACTGCGTTCTAATTAAAAGCTTGATAACAAGAGTGTTTAGTGATCCCAAGAAGCTTGGGTGCTGACAAAATCCCATTCATCCAAACAGTTTAGGAAACTCTTCTGTAATACAAAATAATATTGACACTTATTTGTATATGTACTAGTAGGGATAATATGATACCATGTACCTCTATTCTAATTCGCTTTGCAAATTTTATTTTAATACTGTACAATAAGAATCCAAATATAAGTTTATTCCTATTATTCATAGGAATAAGTGAAATAAATATGTATCCAGAACTATATTTATCAAAAATATTTTCTCATTCCTATGCTTTAGGAATATATACAATTGTTGCGCTAAAAGAAGTCCATTTTGGTCCATTCCTTCCTCTGAGCTAACAGTTGTCAATGTTTTTCTTCCCCTTGATTATTTGCCTCATTGTTATCTTAAAACAAACAAGCAAACAAAAATCTCTAGCTGCTTCTCTTTATGACCTTTGTTATTTATTTGGCAGTTAGTCAAATAAACTTCTTGCCAAAAAATTTTGTTCTCATTTTGCCTTGGCTAACATTCAATGTCCTGTCTCTCATTTCTGCCGCTAGTTCAAATAGTTTTAGACCATTATTTATCTCTCCTCTGTGCAGAACTTGGTGGACACCAGTGACATTCCCCCTTACTCTTTTCCCTTACAAAGATGACAGACCCAGTTTATTTAAAGTTTTTATTAGATCTTTCCGTCTCTTTATCTTTTGCTGAGCTCTGCTCCACCTTTTGTATTATGAGGTTTAGATAATAAAGACCAGACTGTGTTGCTCTTCCTTGTGTTCAATGTACATTTCACCAAGAGTGATCACACTGCAGTCAATAAAGATTGCTTATGGAGTAAGGTACTACTCAATTCAAGATTCACAATCTGCCTTGGAGTGATCAGGACTATACGTGATATTCCTAGTTCAGAGAGGTAATTTCCTTTGCTTTCAAGTACATCTCTACTTACGTGGTTTATAATGCTATTATTTAGCTCTTGCTTCTGATTAGTTTTATTTGAAAATAGATATTTTTAACCCACCCATGGCATGCTGGTTTATATTTAGTCCCATTGATGACTCAGTCCCATATGTTGAGCTTCTTAATGTTACAAATGAAGCTTGGTTCAGTGCTAATCTCATTTTAGCAACCACCTCAAGTCCCCTTACCTCCACATTGGTATAATAGGGAGCAGTGGTCCTGCTCCCATTGCACTCAACATCAAGACTTCATATAAATGCCATACAAAGAAGGGCAGGTCTAGCAATTTTGCCTGCAAATGCCTTGTTTTACTTTTTTCAGCATATGTTTTTTATTTACTCTCTTCCAATCAATTAACGTCCCTTTGTTCATGAGATTATTAAAAATTGCAAAAAGTTTCTCTGCCTCTTTTGATGTCTTCTGTAACTCTAGGACAGGCCCCGATAATATCAGCATTCTTAATACAATTGAGTTTTTTGGGACCTTGATTTCCATCAGTATTTTCTTATGTACATATGACTGATTTTGATATCCATAATATGTTCTGATGTTCATTAAATTTTCTGCTGCAAGCAAGAAAAGAATGCATATCTCTTTTTCAAAGCCACACCTATTGCTTTACTGTATATCAGACAGAGTAGTTACAATTTTCTACTTTCTTAATTTACTCCAAAACTTTATCAGAAGTAGGACAAATAATTATACATTTTTTTGTCTATTCTTGCCTCTCATATTTTTACACCTATACAATTGCCTTTGTATTTTACAGTAAGATGTATATGATTCTATTGAGTTCCTCCTGGTTTTCAAATTAATTCTTAATTATTTGGCCACTCAAAACCACTTTTCCTTATTTTATAATTATTATCAAATGACATATATAGACATAAGGTTAAAGGCGTTTGTTTATCTTGGACCATTCCTAATTCCAACCTATTCTCCCTGTTTCCCCTGACAATTTTCTTCCACTTCACTCCACTACCCACCTTGTGCAACTTTTCAAAGATATGAGGGCAGTCTCCCATTGCTACATCAAAACAACCAAGCCCTATGTACGTCCCAAAACTGTAATGAGAAAGGCCCTCTTTCTTTTAAACACAGTAGAAATAAATATTTGATCGTACTAATCATAAGGATACTGCTCATTTGACTCCTTTCAAATCAAGTACATGTAAATAGCTATGCATGTGAATACACAAGGAAATAACAATTGGAGGAGTTGTCTCTTCTTTCTCCTCTTTGATTTTGTATTCGTTAGCCATGGATGCTTTATACCATGGAGCAGCATAACACACTTGGCCATTAGGGAACAAACAGATCACCAGAAGTACACATTTTGATGTGTATTTTGAAGGGAACACATTCCACTTTCTGTGTAAAAAGAGAGTGTACCAGTTTTGTTGGCTGGGACTTGTGAGGCACATGCAGTTCAGAATATCTGCTCTTGGCAGCGTTTCAAAACAACCACCTCTTACACAATGTGCATAAATTGCTCTGCTAGCCTGCCTCAGGCACTCTCTGCCCAGACCTCTTCCATCCTTCTCAGCTTGCATGGCACCAACTTCGAGTTTAGCTCTGTTCACTCTAATACTGCATGCCAGTGCATTTTTATTTTTTAAAATAATGTGTGTTAACTAACTTATCCCCCCCAAGCCTTAGGTTATTCTTTCTAGTGCACTGTGGTATATCAAATGCTGGTAATGACAAGGGCATGAAAACATATACCATCTTCCAATCAGCTCTCAAAGGTTATTTTTTAAAGGACAAAAGTTTTTAGAAAAAAAGTGTCAGCTTCCATTGGTTATTATAACAGATGTTCCCTTGTGTCCTTGTGCTGGATCTTGCTGCATCCTTAAATGAGAAGTCACATCAAAGTGTGATCCATTACAGCCTAGTGAATAGTTTCTAATGGTTTCAGCGTCATATAGATGCTCCAGGGCATATCCAGTTAATGTGTAAGCATGCTTATCAAAGTACTGCCTGTGGGAGCTGTAATAATTTGGAGAGCCTGCTGGGTGGTCCGCTGGGGTTTGATGAGGGGACATGTCTGAATGCAAGTAGTCTTTAGCTAATACCAAACTAGATTTTGATATTCGGTCAGAATTGGGGCTGCTTATCCTAGATAGCGTTGTGGGGCTGTTGTCATAGTCATTTTCATGTGGGCTCATAATCTTTCCATCTCGTTGCTGGATGTGATCACAGGG
This sequence comes from Eurystomus gularis, assembly GCA_013400335.1. Classification (NCBI taxonomy): domain Eukaryota; kingdom Metazoa; phylum Chordata; class Aves; order Coraciiformes; family Coraciidae; genus Eurystomus; species Eurystomus gularis. The sequence continues at coordinate 52,988 of VZZY01001848.1, forward strand.
AGGAGTGTTGGCAACCGTTGGGACACGGCAGACATCCCCTGCCAGCTGCTGCTGTGGGTAGTTTGCAAAACAGATAGCATGCTTCTTCCCTGTGCCATTAATGGAGACCAGTGGATCAGGGGTTGTTTTCCGCAGCTGTAATCTGTTTTCTTCTTCTTTAATCATTTGCTGGGTGGCTCTTATTAGAGTTTCAATTTTGCTGGGCTCGTGTGGACTGCTCTGATATTGCTCAGTACGGTATCGATCACCTGATTCACTGGCAGAGCCAGGATCAGGTGAGCTAACAACACTGTCTTCATCCCAGTGTCCTCTCCCTAGGAAAGAGATAAAAGGGACAAGCATTGAGGAGGCAAGAAATCTTGAAGAACAAGTACTCTGAACCTTTACAGACAGAAAACCAAGAGAGAGGCAGGTGATGCATAACAAAGTCACAAAAAATGACCATGGTAGACCCCTTGCTTTTCAGTCATGAACTCTGGTTTCCAGTGTCTGCGCATGGAACAAGCAACACAGCTGAAAATATACAAAGAAGATATCTAAGCACCTCAACACAGATATCTAGTGCCACCAGAGACACTCTAGGGTAACCAAGCATCTGCAAAGGCTCAGCAAGTATGATATGAACTCTAGAGGAACTCTGTGTCTTCTGGAGCAGCTAGAGGCCAAGCAGGGTACCCTAGGGTATGTAAAAGTGCCTTCAATGCCAATGTTCAGGGCCCTGACCCCACATTACCTCTTTGCATCAAAAAAGTCTGAGTGAATTGGGACCATGATGAAAACAATAATCTTAAGGAATTACAAATGCACATCATTCTAGCATGCCTTCTTCATCCTTTCGAGGAGCTAAAACATAGAGACAGCATCGTGGAATAGTTTGTGGTCCTGTCATGACTTTACAGATTGCAGAACAATAAGTAAGCAGCTGTTCTTACTTTAGAAGCATAAGAACCCATAGCTGTTAGACAGGGTTGCTGTGAAAATGTGATGTCGTATCCAATGCATAAGTATTTGCTGTGTACAACTTTTAGAATGGGAAAAAATAACTATATTCTCACCTTTCCTTAAAAAAATAAGGCGTATAGACATATCAGAGAAGGTGTTCAGCTTGCATGTAGCTGAAAGGACAGCACCACACCTCTCAATCCTCACTAGGAAGAAAAGGAGTGACCCCCAAACCTGAACAGCTAATTAAGGCCACACTATAATAAAATGCTTGATAAAGGATTTGCTGAGATGCATGCCGGCAGGAGGGCATGTGTTGGACTTGCACAAATTACTTAATGATGCCTTTGGCTCTGACATAGAAAAGTCCTCTTTGGGGATGAGGCCTGTTGTGTTGGTTGACAGGACTTCTCACAGGATACCCATTTTCAGACATTTTCAGTAGTCCCCCCTGATCTGTGTTTGGTCAAGACATATAGATCTGTTTGGGTGGCAGACTACTACTGCTGTGCTGCAGAGTTCATAACAAAAATCAGTGATGAGCTTTTATAATAAACATATCCTGCTATTTGTCAATGGAAATACTGCACTGTGGAGCATCTCATGAGCATAAATTTATCCTTCACATCCTCTTAAGATCTGGACCCAAAATGCCAGGGCCTGGAGGTGGAAGAGAGCTTCAGCCACCAGAGCACACAGTACATCTGGCACACCATGACACACTGGTCAGCCACAGCTCTAAATCACATGCTCCGTTTGTCTCACTGCACAGACCACATCTGCAGTGTCCCAGACTTCCTGACCATGACCAGAAATGCATGGGCTCATATACAATATCCAGGGCCTGTCACACTAGTCAGCTTATTGTCATTATTGTAAGGTGACTCTGAGCCAGAACTCCCTGAAAATACATTAAAAGAACAGAAAAAAAAAAGAAAAAAAAAAGAAAAAAAAAAAGAAAAAAAAATTTTCTGCCCAAAGAAAATGCTCTGACAGCAATATTCACAAAAGGAGTTTCATTTGTGAAAGGCCAAGGTTTGAAAATGCTTAAATCTAAATGACAGTGGCACATTTTTAAGGGAAGCTGAGTTGTTCCTCTCCTCAACTAAGACCAACACGTCAGGTTTTACTCCAAAAGCTCCATGGAGACTGAAAGCCTGGTGAACTATGTATGACTTGATACAACAAAGAAAACAACTGCAGCACCTGAAATTACAGCAAAATCAAGAAACAAAATAATATCAAATTATATTATCTATTTGCACTGGTTACCCTTGATAAAGTTATAGAATAAATATTTAACAATTTTGTATTTGTACCTCTACGCGATATTTTTACATTACTATCTTGCTATGCTCAGCACAAATTACGCATAAATTTTGCCAGCAAAATTATTATACTTATCTCAATTAACTGTTTTGGACAAGAAAGAGCTACAGAAACACAAGTATGACAGAAGTACAGAAAAGACACAAGGAAGAAGGTGTGTTCTCACAGGAAAAGTGGAGAACAGTCCACACAAGCATGAGTTAGGGTTCCTTTTTTTTTCCTTCATTTTTCCTCTGACTGTATTTCCTACAACTTGCTATTTAATAATTTTTCTAATCTCAATGCCTGAGATTAATTTAAAAGAGTACAGTTATTTTTGATTTCCAAAGCCTCATTCTGCAAGTCAATGGAATGGTACTCATGTAATTAGTTCTTATTAATTATTTAAATACAATCTATATTTTAACAGATTATTTTAATGCACAAGCTTTTTTTTTAATGCTGCATCTGTCCTTACAACCTTGAATTCTGACTTTTAGGTAAGTTGCAGTCTTTCAACTCTCAGCCTACCCTTTAAACCCAAGGACCGCCATAGTTTTCCAAACCCATGATCAGCCTTTCACTGTCATTTTTTATTAGCTTCAGCCTCTGAAGATGTGCCAGTGTACTGAGTTTGCAACCTGCTAGACACCAAGCAAAGCTTCAGGCTTGGTACTGAAAGAATGGAGAGACTCAAATTGGCTAAAAATCACAGCTGGGGATAAATATCTGAAACCAAAAGCAAAGGTTAATTTGAATTTCCAATTTTAAATTAAAAAAAAAACAAAAAAAACCCCAGCAAATCTTACAGAATCTAGTAATAACCAGTGCAGAGGAAAAAATCATTTGGAAAACAGTTTCTAGCTTTAAAGATTTTTTAATATTTAACTTGGATTTAGCTCTAATTTTTTGCTAAATATATTCTGTCTAAAGTAGTTTGGTCTTAAGTCAAATAACACGTTTTTACTAAGTGTATAATTTTGTTTATGTTTTTAAGATCATTCTTAAAATCTCACCAATCAGATATTTCCATCTTAGTTTCACAGATTAAAAATACACAAAGAAATTATACTTTGCTGCATATAAGACAGACTGTCAAAGTCAACTTACATTTTAAGTATTCCTCATCTCCATAAATGCAATCTCTAAGACAAGGACATACATCAGGATTCTCTCTCATTTTCTGTATTTCACATAAACAGCTGCATGTTTATGTCATGTTGCTTTATCTGAGATGGTGCCACTTCCACAAACCCTTGTTATCTCTTACCATGAATCCTGTGCACTGACGTTATGTGAGGCATACTGTTTTCATATGCTTCTCTGCTCTCAGGGGATGACTTAGTCAGAGGCAATGCTGAACGAGAACCCCACCAGCTCTCCCTTCCTGGCTGCGGCGTGCCAAGGAAATATCGGCCAGCTTCACATCTACCTCCTTCACAGGCCTGAGTATGGAAATGTCTGTCATCTGTCAGCCTGGAGTGGTCAAGTGCAAAACCGTAGCAGAGAGCACTGCGGTCTGAGTACTGTCTGTAGGCACAGGAGACATCGTGGTGCTGCGAGCTCGGTCTGTCGGTGGGCTCCAGCAGCTGAGGAGAAGCTGTATCAGTCAGGGGGCTCCCACCCCACTGGCTCTCGTGGTCAGACTCGGATCTCTCAGTATGAAATCCAGAATACTGCAAAATAGGACAAGCAGCGGGGAAATTACTACACCTGGCTGAAATCTGCAAGTAACTGCACTTAAAAGACAGAACAGGTATGTGATAGGGTGTTTTTCGTGAGCGTGCCCACACGTCTGCACCTTCTGATTGGGCTCCTAGTCCTTTCCGGTACAGCACTCTGTAATGAGCTCACAGATGACAGGACAGACCTCATGAAAGTCTAAAATATCCTATGCTGATCCTTAATAGCCATCTCCTTTATGATGTGTAATATTAGGCTCAGCAACATCGCTGTTGCAATTCAATATTTTTTTAGTGTGTCCAGGTTTTTCTTATTGCATTGAAAGCTAGTGCTTATGCTCAGCAATGGTGCTCCAACACTCCTCAGCAAAACACTTTCAAAAGAGACTGAAATAACACTGCTCCTGGAGCATTCTCACATGTCAAATTTAAACTGAATGTATTTCAAGTTCCTTTTCCTAAGGGTTCCCTCTCTTTTCCTCATATTTTCATTGTTGTTGGATTTTTTTTATCTTACCTCGAGTGGTATCTTTGGACTTCTTTCCTCCTATTAGTAGGGAAAAGAAAGCCTCCCAGAGATCCTGGGACTACCTACACTACTACAGAGTAAAGCTCCAAAGTGGTGGCAGATCAGTAGGAAGCTAAAAATCACAGCGCTGTTGCAATGTGGGAACAAGGAGAATCCAGAAACTGTCAGAAAAGGTGACTGCTAGCCAGAGCAGGCAGAGTGGGCATTTGGAACCCTCCCTTCGGCAGGGCCCTCCCAACACAGAAGCAGCAACTAGGAAACAGTTGAAAAAGCAGACCGAATAGGAGCATGGGCATTTGTTTACAAAAAAGAAAGGGTTGAATATCACAGATTTCTAGATATTCATTATGAATGTTTCAAATTTTTAGATACTGCGGGGGGAAGAAGAGCTTATTAAACTTCCAAAGATTTAGCTATTTCATTTTTAAAACTTTTTATTTGTTGGAACTGTCTAACTTCATGGAACATCTTTAAATCAATTTCACCCATGATTACGGATTGAGATGAAACCAAAGCTGTACATTCTCACCTCTTCAATACTGCACACTCATGTCACAAATCAATGCATTACAACATGAAACCTTGAAATTCTCCTATTCTATCACTCACCTTCCAGATGCCCCTTCTGCCTTTTCTTTTAATAGGCATTAGGCTTCTCTCCTGAAAATATAAACTTACCTTCCTTTTCATTAGATTGAGTTGCTATGAAACCCCTCATTATCAGCCAGGATCAAGGTTTTATGCACTTACCAATCGAAAGTACTGACCAGATGTTTGATTTACAGAAACTTAAACCATCTGTTCAACATCAGTAGTGGCTTTGGCATTTCATTGGGTATTTCTTCAGTATTACACTTTATATTTGTGAATACTGTTTGTTAACATGATGGGTTATTTCAAGATAAGAAAGAAAGGGTCATGGCTTTGAGGAGCTCTATTCTATTTTGTTATTAGTTGTCAGAAGAATATCCATAGGCAAAAAGGATATCAGCAGATATGGAGGAGGTCAACAAGTCAGTACCACTGTATTTACCACAAGGTTTTAGAGATGAAAGGGAAAACCTGATTTTGCATGGAGGTAAGATAGTTACAGAATCACAAAAGAGTTCTTCTAAATGCCAATGACTCAGCATACGTTAACTAGGAACTTTATTCAGCCATCACAGTGTTATGTGACCAACAGGAATGTCTAACTCTTCTATTATCCGTTCCAATCTAATGTCTTCAAACTTCTTAGTCATAAAGATATCTTCATAAACACCAACTAAACTATTGTAAACTTTTTGATATATCGATAAATTTAAGTTCCCAAAGAAAAACTTAGAAATTATTAACAGGATTTTCACTGTTAAATTTTCCATTTTAGGAAATTCACAGAAGCGAAACTGCTTCTGTGTTTGTTCTTAGTTTTATAACTATCACAGAAACACAGAATGTTAGGGGTTGGAAGGGACCTTGAAAGATCTTCAAGTCCAACCCCCCAATTATTTTTAGCATTCTTTTTGGATTTGACTTTTTGAAGGTAGATTTTTTAATTTTAAAAGTAAAGATGAAATATAAGATAATATAAGCAAAATGTAAATATAAAATAGTTAAAGGTTCATTTATTTTCTTATTTTAAAAACCTCATAATACATATTTCTTTCAGGAGGAGGACAAGGAAAATTAATTGCTAATAATATCATAGTGAAATTTCATTTTTTGACAATTTATAATAGTAATAAATGCCAGAGATTCTTTAGAACTGAAAATTCTTAATTTCATTTAGCCCTAATAGATGTTCTTCTATTAATTCTCTGTTTCTAAGGACACCTCAGGGTCAAACATAGCTTCTTTTGAAGGGAACTACTCCATTTAACTGTAAACTGCCTTAATTTCATTTTATCTTGACTCTAACTACAAGGGATTCAATTGCACTGGCCTTCATGCACTTTTCTTAAGAAAGGGAAACTATTTCAAGGCGTACATGTTTAGTATATCAGAAATGCACCATGTAATGCCATATAACCATGTAGTCAAGACCAACAATACTTCATGCATATTATTTATACTTGGTGTAAATGATGATTATTTGAGATCTGACCCATAGCAGTTGCTAGGCCATGGACAGAAGAACTAAATTAACACAGCAAATTGCTTGTTGCTCATATTGCCTACCAAGGTTTGACATGATTGCTTACTCTTAAGGTACAACGAAAGCAGACATAGGCCAAAAATATGTCTAATTCCCTTTAAAGCTAATCATATCTTTATTTGGCACCATCAGGCTGCCTCTACCATTGCAGTCCTAACACTGCCTCTTCTGGGAATCCGATGTTGACAGGTGGAGACTCCAAATACAGGCATGTGTGACATATTAATGGGGGGAGAAATGAAAGGATGATCAAAGATACCGCTTTACTGAAATGGGAGTGGAAACACTATCTCTCAAGTCAGAATTAGGCTCCCATATGTCAAGTGATGAAAGACCATAGAAAATGGAATCAGATTTAATGAAAATTATGGCAAATTAAAATTATTCTTTTTTTGCAGTCCCAGTCCTGCCTCACCAGAAAAGTTTTCCTTTCTACTAATTTTTGCCTTCTGATTCCTATCAGGTAGAATTTATTATTTCTGGTTTTTGACAATGTTTGACCAGCAGACAGAAGTTAAATATGATAAAAGGACTTCAGACAAGCAACATCTGAAACCCCTTCAGGTGATTTCTGAATTGTCTTCTGGCATAAAAGACAATAAATAAATCAAACTGTACTCCAGCTGGTTCCTGGAAACTGAATTGCCACCTCCAGATACTAGAAATGTCTTCCGGAGTGCTAATCCAGTGTACCATCACAGTGAGAGCACACCGGCGGGATTAGCACTGACAGAAAGGGGCTATAGGCCATCACTGATACTATTTTCACTCCAGGAAGAACTTTAGGAGGGCTGAAGGGGCAAGAAAATAGGAAAATATAAATTCCATGTCTAAGAAAAGCTTACTTTATGAGAGCCCACGGAAGTATTATGCCAGCAGACAATTTAATATTTCTCAGGTGAGTCTCTTTTGCCTGACCTTCCATTCCTGCAGGTGTCTCACTGTCCTGAGCCCTCATCCTGTCATGTGCAGCAACATCAGCCTGCTTCACACACCATGCCAGATGTTCAAACAATAGATGTTATAGATATCTAATTTTCTGGCAGCTTACGCAAGTTTTTGTCATCATAAACATTAAATACATAGTGAAACCCTCTCTTCCCTCTTTTCCATGAAAAACTTTCACTACATCAGCATTAGCAGCTTTCCTCTTGATTTGTGTCTTAACCATGAGAAAAAACATCACAGATGCGGGCTGCATTGTACTAAGAACATATGCATGCTTTTAAATCACTTTTATCTTACTTTTTACTAATGTAATCCTGAAATGTAAAATATGTTCTTTCTGCATTCACTATTATAGGCAGAACAGATGGTGAAAGGCTTAGATTAAAGTAATACAGCATGTCCATTAAAATAACCCCCACTGCTGGTGACTCTTCACCAGATCAGGAGTTATGTTTACTATAAAAAGAGGATTTTGCTTTGCTTTTGAATACCCTGCAAGTTGCCAAAGCTTCAGGCAACAGGAAGAAATGAAAAAGAAGAGGAAAAAAAAAAAAAAAAAAAAGGCTGACCAGAATTTAGCCTGATTGTTATTTTTATCCCATTGGGTAATATGCTCAAATAGAGGTGGATTGCAGAATTCATCCACATTATCTGTTTGAAGGAGCAATCAATGTATCTCCAAAATCAGCTATATTAATATACACCTACTAGAGAAGGCTCCTACTTCAAAAATTCATGCATGCATGTAACACACACCAAAGCCTCCATCCAACCTCGGATGCCATCCAGCTTCTCAGATACATCCTTATTTGTATGTGTGTGTTCATTTTATAAATATATATCATCTTTATCCAAGAACTAAGACAAAATATGAAGCAATAATTGTTTACCCAGAACTGACCGTAAAGCATTTCCATTAGAGGGAGACAACAGACAATTTTAAATATTTTCTTTAAAGAATCATTATTAGTGAGAGATTAAACTCCAAAGCAGTTTTTCAGATGATCACAATTAAAATGTTTTTCCAATCTTGTTGCTATTTCCTGTGTACAGAATAAATGAGCTAGCTTTTGGGAGCCCTTCATTATTATTANCCTTTTCCTGCAAATCTCTATCAAGTCCTCATCTTCTGTTTTTTTGCGTCCCCTTTCATCTTTCCACTTCGCTGGTAGGACAGGACTAGAAGAGCACTTTTCAAAGTGTCTAGGCAAATCCTATAGCTTTGTCATGAGTTTTGGGTTACTCTCCTTTCTACTTGCCCTTCCCCTGCTGGTTTCATAGAACCCACTAGCCCATTGTACTAACATCAGTCAGTGTTAATCAGATGCTGACCAATGCTTCCAATTTAATGAACTCAGGTTTTGCTTAAGAGTCTACAAGCACCATATTACACCATGTCTGCTTTTGCATGATAGGAGGAAAAAATATCAACACTGTCTTTGGTGACCAAAATGTCCACCTTTCGCCCTAGTAGTAAACATCCAGCTGAAATACATTAACATGGTTTTCATACAGTTCACATTTTTTGTAGCTATCATAGGGGCACATAGCTGGCAAGGGCAAGGATTCTCAGTCCTCACCCGATAAAGTATATGATTCCTTTTTCTCTTCAAGACTGAAACAAAGTAAATAGTGTGGGGAAAAGGAAAAAAAAAAAAAAAAAAAGAAGATAGTATGTATATTTACAATCTCCTAGGTGACCTTAACTTTAAGAAATACTTTGTCCATGGCGATTATTTTACTAATAAATTTCCTGTTTCTTTCCTCCATCAAAACCCAGGCTGCTGTGTAAGCCAAACCCATGACCTCACTTTCCAGCCATGGCTTTTGAGTCACACTCCAATTCTCTGCAACTGACTGGCAAATTATGTGGGCTGGACTCTGAGGACACAGGCCATACCACCTGCTGCATGTTCTTCACAACAGCTTTTCTTAGTCTTTCAACAGTTTATTCAGTGGTGGAGAAGGATGAGAGGGATGCAAAGCCAAGCTGCCAGCACTGCTTGTGGTGATGTGCTACAATGAACGGTATGACCATTTTTCAAGATATTGGCAAATAGCACAGTTGCTTTCTTTTGAATTATGAAATCTCTGACTTTGCTACCAGGCAGCTGGTAATGAAGATGCAAAATAAGGCTGAAGACTAAACATCCTGAGCTTTCAGACAACAATCCCTGATAAACCAACAGTCTCAATGCTGCACTGCTAGTTCAGGATTTTTTCCAGTGGCAGAGAGAATAAGGTACTGATGAAAGTCACCCTTTCAGAAAGCGAATTGATGTGGGAGGATAACAAATATTCAACTGGGATTGTCCTGCTAGCAAATGAGGACTTCTGAAAGGATGGTATTAGTGGAGATAAAGGGTAATGTCATTAAATCAAAGACAGTTGTCTTAAAAATCTAATTTAGAATTAATTGTAGGTATCTTTCCTGATTCTTTAAAGCAGTTTTATTCAATTCTTTGATGTAGTGCATTCAAGAGAAAGAATCTTCTTTAACAACCCAGAGAAATGCGTGTGAACAAATGGTTAAATAACAAGAGCCATAACAATCTCTGGAAAAAATAGATTCTTAAAATTAAGAATCTGAGTTCATATCAAGGCACTCACTTAAATATTTCCTGTGCCAAAAGCCAATATCATTTAACTGAAATTCTTACCCTTTGTACTTTAGAGAGGAAAAAGAAAGAAAACAAGGAAGTGATGTAGACACTTAGGCTCACATTGTACAGTTAGAGGTCAGTTTAGAAAACATTGTGCCCACAGAAAAACTTACCAGTTAAATATTGACCTGGACTCTTTAAAAATACATAGTTCTTCAATGTTACATCATGAATACATACATTTATATCCACTGTGTAGTGGCATAACGGTAGTAAGACTTGCATCACTATTTAGTAAACATAATTGTTGTATCAAGAAACAGATTCATTTGAGCTAAAGGCTTGACAACGTAAACATGCAAGTGGTGTGGCATTGTCTGTGGAAATCATCTGTGCAAATGTAGTAGGTAAGTTCAGAGACCAAATTAAGTCTGGTCCATTCTCCAAGCAGGGATATGTTCCTTATACATTAGACTTAAAAATGAAATTTTTAAGATTTTCCCTGATTAAAAATCTGGGAAATTAAAGTCTACTGACACCAATGGCCACCTCCTAGCACTTTGTCCCTTTCAAAGCTTTGTACATAGAAAAGCTTTCTTGTTCCAGTTCAGCAAGATAGCTTGTTGCTTTCCCTCCACAAAACTCACTCCTCCTGACTAAGATTTCAATATTAAACTGCTGTTAAGCATCTGGCAGTTTTTGAGATATGTTGGAATTATTAAAGAGTAAGTAAGAAAAAGCAAGCTTTCTCAAATGGTAAAACTCACAATCCTCTCAAACCAAGTATTTCAAAACCAACATTTTCATTTGTCCTTCTGTCCGCTCCTCATTAACACTGAGCCCTACAGTGTTATTGTTGTTGATGGTGATTTATTATGCAGGCTGAAACATAAATGTTTCCAGCTTCTTAGAAACAGTTTAAAGAAACATATTCCTGTCTTGAGATCTTATAACCTGTCGTCCTTTATTCCCATTGTGTACCATGTTCTTTGGCCCATTCTAATTATTTGGTTAAAATAGCAGTCAAAGTCAAGATACTAAAAAATATTTAATTTTGTTTTTTCAAAGACGACTACCTGTGGGTATGGTGATGTCCTTGATTTTGACTTTGTGCTTGAGAGGCGAGATTTGCTTCCCTTTCTATTATCCGTTATGGTGGGAGTTGAATTTGCGTATGAGAATGCCGGCTTGGTAGCAGTGACCTGATCCAGGGAGAGTTGTAGTCCTTTATATTCAGTATCCCTATATAAAAGGCAAAAGTGAAAAACAAACTCACTTCATATCTTAATGGGAAACATTCCTTCCTTCTTAGGGGGGGTTGGAAACAGAAGATATTTTTAAGGAAAAAGTATAAAACCATCCCAGGCAAGGCAATATATCCCCCTAATGCATTCATGCAGTATAGCTTACTAAACAATAACACTAATTTTATACTGAAAATATGATTAATTTTTGCATCCAACTGTTATCATCCCGATCTACTTTCTTCAGTAATAAAAAACAATGGGGTGGAGATTTCTGAGATTTATATGACAGTTCTGCATTGGTCACATAGCTAAGCAGTAAATAGGATATGTTTTCCTCAAAACTCTTTTAATTGTACAACTACAAACTTACCACATGTGTATATGTGTGTGTGTGTGTTCAAGCATGTATGAGGGTGCACATAACAGCCTACACAGGTGACTAAGTAAATTGAACAAATTAATTTTTTTATGGAAAACATTTTTAAGGTTATATTTTTCATTGCTTACAAGGTTTCACGCAACTTGTGTAAATTTTTGAATTATTCTGCTTCTGTGAGTCTTGCGAGTGTTTACTCCTCTGTTTGAAGTTTCTTATACTGAGTTTACCAGTCAGAGAAAACAACTAAGTGAATATAAATGTTATGACTTAAATGGTCTGTCCCCCACTCACAAAATACTAGAGGTTTGCTACAGTGAGCTAGATATAATGGCAGTTTGTGAAATTCAGTGTTAGTTTCTTCAAATTGTCTAATGAATACATAAAAGTAAGGAAAACAGGCATTATTCACAACATCTTACTAAGCATAATGGGGGCATGTGCATTGGACTGCACCCCTTTGCACACATCTGCACGTCTGCTGATACCCGGGGGAGTAAGAAATGATCTCTCCAGCTTTCATGTAGTCATACGGAACCTATTCTGACAATGATTTATTAAAAGAGAACGAAGCATGAGTTTCTTCCTGACCTACCTACCTGGAGGAAAAGAGGAAGGATTCATGGCTTTTCTCTTCCTTTGTGTTAAACAGAAGAGAAGTGGGAGAGGAAGTGAAGAATAATGCTTCTCTTATGCAGTCAAGAAGGCATGTTTATATTCATTCACACATTACCCTATACTCCATCTAAACCTGAAGACTCATCCTTAATGAATTATATTAACAAGAAATTGTTCAGTCAGCTTTAGCAACAATATCTTGCTTTATAACCACACATATATTGACGTAAGCTGCGACAGTCTAAGATTTTTTAGAAAGGAACTGCACCACAACCTGAACATATCAGAGCTTAGTGCACTGAAATTCTTTTGGTTAAAAGCCACGGGCAGAAGGACAAATTTCACTGAAATAAGTGAAATAAGATGACTCTTTGAACAGCCATGGAGAAATCTGCAGAACATATAAATTATTTCATGCCTGTTACACTTCTTTTTTTCACCTGATAAACAACAAACATGTTGGTTGAAGAGGCTTCGTTTTTTTAGCAATATGGACAGTGTATATGTACCCACGCACACATAACACATGAAAATAGAACACTGCCATTAGAACTGTGCTAACTACACTGTTTCCAGTCCATAGCAGACAGAGACTGGCCAAGTATAATTAATGTTTTGTGATGAAAAATTACTTCTTAATGAGTCCATTTCTTCAGATTTTGGCTTTAATAGAGATAGACCTCTGCTATAATATTTGCATTTCAAATATCCTTCCTGCAGTGAAAGCATCTGAATATAGGGATTTGCTTTGGCAATTTGATAGGTGAGGCTAATCCATGTATTTTGAAAGCATAAATTTTTCCCATGGTTACCCTCAAAATTCCCATCCAGACACCTTGACTTGACATGCAAAGTATCCATCTCCATAATTCAGTATTACCAAATTATCTTTATGCTATATAAAACATTGAAAGCAAAGGATGTCAATTAATCTTCATATTTAACTACTACAGTAGCATGAGATATTATCAATAGTCTCAAACAAAACTGTCAGTCTCATCCTGATATACACGATCCCCCTGACTATTTGATTATAAGAAAAGGAAGGATCCTGTTGTTTCAGTATCAGATGTCAAAAGTGTTGCCTCCAGAAATGAAAATTAATCAAAACTAAGTAGATAGGTTGTTCATAGCCTTAGGGATATGAGAAAGTTCTGTTTTGGTTTTGAACCTACCAGCTTTTTGCCTCCCTTTTTGCTGGAGAACCCATAGCTCTGCACTCCTGCCATTACCTCCCCATCTGTGGTCTGTGCCACCCTGTAACAGTCTGCTGTTTTCTTGTGTCAGAACAAAAGTTTTAAAACATTGGACAAAACACCACCCCAATATTCAGACCTCAGATTGTCACTCCAAAACCACTTGCCTGCTGATACGGTTTGTGTAAGGCCCAAGCACTCAAACTGTGGAGACTATACTGTAAAACGCTTCTAGGTCACGGGAATCTAAAAAAAACCCAGGCAAACCAGGCTGCCCAAACCCTTGCATGCCATTATGTTTTATTTAGAACTAAGTCCTTGGTATCACTATGGTGAGGAGTTACCCTCCCAGAATATCGCACATTACAATAAACACCACAAGCTAGTATTTACACCCAATTGCTTAGACGGCAACATCATTAAACAAAGGATAAAAAGAAAACTATCTGCTGTTCCTGCTGCCAAATGCAAAGTTTCCTGTTAGAAAAAGAATACATCTGTGTTCTCCTTGCAGATGAAACATCTGGGCTTCTTTGCATCACTGAGGCATGATTCAGTACCATCTCAACCCTATCCTAGCACAGCTACCCTTCAGAAGAGCCAAGATAGACACCAGAACACCAATAGCTACATGCTAAGATAGATACCAGAAGGGTTGCCCTTTTTTTAAAAAAAAAGCAAATAAAACATGGAGAAAGGGTCCTGTGGTCTCAATGTCAGATGCAGAAGATGTTCCATCAAGAAATGAAAATGTTTGAGTATATCCATATGCACTGTGAGGCAAAGGACTAGAGGAACTAGGGCTCCCAGTAAACAAACTGCAGATGGAAATTCTGACAACTTCCTGGAGGAATTTATAAAACTTCCACCAACCATAGAACTCTAATTTCCAGATTCCTGTTCTCAGACACCTGAATCCTCTATTACACAGTCCCAGGAGCACAGTAGTGCTGCATCTTGTGTTCTACACGTGATTCAAAGAAAGGTGGTGGATACAAGCCTCTTCCGCCAAGGTCCTCACCTTCGGGATCCCACAGGGATCCATACAATTTACATCTATCTACATGAGACTGCTGAGAGAGAGAGTGATATGGCATGTGTTCAATTGCTAACAGTATGTTGCTGACAATCTACTATTTATCTCATTTTCTGATGCAACTATCATCACTATAAAACATCAGAATAACTACAGGAAATTAGCTCCTAAATGAAGAACAGATGAATCAAACTGAATCCAGACAAGACCAAAGTGATGTTTCTTTGCAAAGGAAAACACATTGAAGACCTCCACCTTTTCATGATGGGAAACAGCCATTCTTTCCACAGTTGGATGAAAATTCTAGGTGCTCTTTGACTCCTCACAAAACTTGGATGCATGTGCTTTTGGTAGCACATGCTTCCAAAAATGTAGTATTTCTCCTCTATCTTGTCCCTCCCTCAAGGATGGGAATCCGAACAGTATGGTCAATGTATCAGGCACCTACACACTGTGTTACCATGCTTTACTGTAAGCAAAAAGACATCAGAGACAAAGCATAAAATCCTCTTTCTACAATATGCTGCTTCACATTTTCTTTTCAGATCCAACTCCCAGAAGCATTTCCACTGTGTGCCTTGTCTCCGGCTCTTCCAATGCCCATTATAAAGCTCGAGTCTAATTTTGAAAGCACTTATTGATGTATTAGAGCTAATATAATGAAAAGACAAGGATCGATGACTGCAGCAACTGCACTTCTCATCAATAAAGCTTCTGAAAGTAGAGTACAGAGCATTCTTTACTAAAGGGATCTAGCTATAGCAAGCTGCATAGATGGAGAAGGACAAAGCCTGAAACAAAAAAGCAGTTGGAAGAGGAAGCCAATCTGTCTACACATGACTTGGATGCCGGCTGGATCTACAACACTTCTGTGATGAGTTCTCACTATTAAGCTTTAGATGACACTTTCTGCCTACTATCATTGCCAAAATGTACAATGTGAAACATGGTGGCAACAGTGTGTCTAACAAAAGTTTGAGGAAAAAAGGAATGAAAAGATAATGACTCATTAGCAGATAGACCCAAAAAAGAACAGTGAAGGAGTATCCAAACACCACAAAACCTGAATTCTCAGCAAACAAAAGAGCTTGCACAAATATGGCAACTGAGTGTGTAGACAGAGCTCACCATGAAACTGAAAAAAAAAAAGATTTTTTTATATGGCCTTCTTGAAGAAAAAAAGTTTAGGAAAGGTTGAGTCAGCATTGCCAGAAATAGGATTGGGAAGTCTGGAATTAGTGACAGAGGCCCAGTGGGCACAGTATGGCCCAAGACAAACTAAAACTTTATAGACAAGCCAGGCTCTTTTGCAGTTGTGTTTTGTCAAGTAATAGGGTGAAGTTTGGGACTACTTTAACCAAAATCTAAAACTAAAGTGAGACTAGACATTAACAATAGAGAGTTAAAGACATGAATAATTTTGGATATATTAAGATTCCATACTTAAAGACACTGTTGGCTATGGAATGGAAGAGAACTTAAGCCCTGAAAAATGCCTTCAGAGCAGCTCAACAGGATGTATCCAGAGGAAGGAGTAAAATAACAACATCCATTAGTGAAGAATAAATATCCAGATTCAAGCAAAAGAACTTAAGGACAGCCAGACTCAAGAATAGAGATCTCCTGTATCTACAGTCATAAGTAGCATAACCTTCAAAACAAGAAGAAAATCTTAGAAAAATAATAACAAAATGCTTGGCCCTACAGAAAACTCAGCAAAAGCCACAAAAGCATCTTTTTGTCTTAATGCCATAACAGAAAGGAAGTATAAGCTATACATACAGTGAGTAAGAATACACAGGTAACCAACAAAGAGGTAGATATTTACAGTGTATTTAATTCCATCAAAATACACTAAATTTAGACAACTTAAAGAAGATTCACAGAAATTCATTTTTCATATGTGGAGTTATGGCACTGATTTAGAAATGCATTTCAGTTCATTCGCTCCAGCAGCAATCAAAATACAGTATACAACTGAAAACAGATCTTGCTCTTACTCTTAGGTGTCTTTCAATTTATAGTCTGAACAACATACGATGATCATACTGTCACTGGAAACCACAGCAAATAAAGAATATAAAGGCATCCTGTGGCCTCCTAAACCTGACAAACAGGATAACCTACACCCATGCCATTCCGTACGTGTATTAAAGCAATTAACAAAGTACAAGCTGAAAGTAAGTGCATTAGATGATCTTAATGAAGCAAGTGCCTACATCACTGGGACAACACAACTAATGCAAAGTGGGAAGTATTGTTTATGCAAAAGAAAAAAAGGTGTAATTTTAATGGGTTGCACTATTATTTCTATTGAATACATAATATATATTCATCATTTCCTCAAATTTTACATGAAAAATCAATGAAGTGTCATATGCACGCTGCATTTATTTTAGGTAAAAATCAGAAAAATTATATTTGTCAGATTTTCTGCCTAACAGAACACAGATTAGAAATTGTGAGATTAAACTGAAGATGTCAATGTTATTAATGTTCAGTCTATTTCGTTCAGTTCTTGCAAGTCAGTTAAAATCAGCCATGAAGGTGGTAAAGGTCCAGCACTTCCTCATGCATGTCTGACCAAAATACTGTAATATATCATTCTTCTACTTGTAAACAATGCCTGCAACTTCGAACATTTCCACACTCCAGCTCATGCAATGCTAACAGCGCCATTCAGCAGATGAGTGAAAAGGGAACAGATCCTCGCTGTTTGTCATCTTCATGGCTTTCTGAATCAGCAGATGGTACAACAAAACAGACAATTTCCTCATCTGCTGTGTCCTCTGTTCATGTACAATGTGTCTCAGAAATGTTTACAAAGGCCTCAGTCTGCTCACGAGACTTGTCAGGAGGAGCATATATAATCCCTTCACCATCTTCCAGAATCAGTCAAAACAAGAAGGTTTCCCTTAGCTCGCACTGGAAGACAAATTTCAGGACAAAGCGAGGAAAAAGCCATTGAGCCTCACTGTTTGTTGTGAAACTACATGACATTCAGTTGTGCCACCTCAGAGGTACTCCTTGCCTCATTTTTTCCATCAATTACTGTTAGTAAACCTACTTTCTAAAACTCCCTGAGTGAAAAGCCCCATATAGGCCTGACTTACTGCTCACCAAAGTAATTGGAAAGAACCCCCAGAAATCTTTCAAGTGGTTGTTTATCGTTAGTACACTTAATGGCTAAGCAATGCACCTGCTTGGAGAAGTACTGTGTATTGGATCACTTCCTTAGGTTCCAGGCACCCATTTATCTCCATAAATAGCATAAGCAACAGTAGCTGTTTACATCTTGTTGAGTTAAAGTTTACAGCTTCTCCAGCCATGAGATTCATGTACCTGATATCATGTTTCTGTATTTGCTTTTAAAGACAGCAATCCAAACCAATAAGTTTAATTAATTTTTTTGATACATTCAGGAAAATTGAAGCACAAAGTTTCCTACATGGATCACTTAACACAAAAGTCTGAGGATATGCTCTAGACTACTGCCAGAGAAATTTTATATATTCCCTGATTAGTTTCTCATCTTAGAGGGCAGTCATTTATCTGTCAGTTGGAGCTAAATAAAACATCCTGGCCTCCAGATAATCATGGTGTGGCAGAGTTTTCAGCAGTCTGAAGGTACAGTTTGTCACTCTCAACCACATGTCTAGCCATCTCTGGCTCCAAAAAGAGCCCTTTGTATGCTGTATTTGTCTTTATTTACTAGATTTGCTAGAGGAAAATATGCACCAGGAATTTACTATTGTTTGTGAATAAAATGCCCAAGATATCCTAGACTAATTATACATAAATATAATTACCATTTTTAGTTACAGATAACACTGAAAAAAAATGCTTTAAATAAAAAAAATACAATGACCCGAGTTTAATTCTTTAACATTTATTTTTACTGGGAGTGCTTTCTTTCAAATGCAAAATGCCTAGAAGCGCAACTGGTTAAAAGTCGTGTCCAATGTATATTCAGTGCTTGCCAAGTTAAATGGAGAAATAGATTTGACAGGAGCTCAGAAATGTTTGTATATGTTAGAATATGCCTGATAATGAGAAATTTGTATGAGAGGGACACAGCCTTCAATGTCTTCCTTTTTTTTTTTTTTTTTTTT